>JAOVYW010043913.1:13149-25722 GCA_025775045.1 Hiodon tergisus
GTTTGACATCAGGGTCTCTCTGCTGTGT
This sequence comes from Hiodon tergisus, assembly GCA_025775045.1. Lineage (NCBI taxonomy): Eukaryota > Metazoa > Chordata > Actinopteri > Hiodontiformes > Hiodontidae > Hiodon > Hiodon tergisus. The sequence goes on from JAOVYW010043913.1 coordinate 13,178, forward strand.
GAATGTGGATTGTGTTGAGGTTTGACATCAGGGTCTCTCTGCTGTGTGAATGTGGATTGTGTTGAGGTTTGACATCAGGGTCTCTCTGCTGTGTGAATGTGGATTGTGTTGAGGTTTGCCCTTTCTCGCCTCTGCAGACACATGTTGTTCAGACTCCACAGGGCCAAGATTATGAGGGGAGAACTTTCCATGGAAAGAGGGTGAGTTTGGAAAGGGGTCGTTGACTACGATTCATACGCACCCTAATATTCCCATTTCATTCCTACTAATCCCAATTAGATTGATACCCAGTCTTCAACACAGCAATTAGAAGCTCTCACGTATTTGATGTTATAGTAGAAGTTGTAGTAATAATGTGGGACAGTTATAAGAGGCTGATTGATGTGTTTTTTCTCGTTGTATTTTGTCTATGAACCCTTAATGTAAATTCCTGTTTGTTTTTTTTAAGAATCCAGTTTAAGCTTTGCCAAAAGTTTATTTACATTGAATTATAGTTACATAGTTCATATTTATATGCGATCTTGTTGGTTTTTTGCAGTTTTATTTTGCAGTATCAGACTGCGGTATCAGACTATTGCAAAAATCGGAGTAATCCCCATATTTGGATAATTGTGTGCATTTGAACGTAGTCATTTATTGCAAGGGTAATTTTTGCCTAGTGTTTGAGTGATGCTGTGTTGTGAACATGAATGTTTACTTGCAACATGCGGCACTCGAACCGTGGGTACGCAGAGGAGCAGTAGCACAGCGTCTGAGGAGGTGTCCTCTCCTCCCTACCCCAGATCACGGGCGTGTCCATCCTGCGCGCAGGCGAGACCATGGAGCCTGCCCTCAGGGCTGTATGTAAAGATGTCCGGATCGGGAAGATCCTCATTCAGACCAACCAGGACACAGGGGAACCGGAGGTACTTCAGTGCCCCTACTGGATCATAAGCGAAGAGAATTTGTGCGAACTTCTTAGCTGAAAAAATTACAGCTCTTAGTGGGTATGGTGTTTTGCCCAGATCAGGTAGACAAATGAAGTTGAGATTGATTATATCAGTTCAGTCTTACTTCTGACAGTATTTCTGAAGGCTGTCCTGCATGCTAAGATGCATTGGGTTTTTAATGTTTCCGAATATAAAGTTTAACATCTGGCTTTGCCTTTGGGGTCTGATGCCTCCTTTGGTTACCAAGGCACTGCAACAGCGAGCCGTAATATAAACCAAGTTTTCTGGAAGGAGGGGCCCATCTGATGTCTGCATGTACCTGCCGCCTTTAGACCCAGCAGTGACCTTTTCTCTGGGATCTCCCCTGCAGCTGCACTATCTCCGCCTGCCCAGAGACATCAGTGAGGACCACGTGATCCTCATGGACTGCACCGTGTCCACCGGCGCCGCGGCCATGATGGCCGTACGCGTGCTATTGGTGGGTCCATGGCACGCCCCAGTTCTGCTTTGTCTTCTGTCAGTTCGCGTTTATGGTCATGTTACATGAAAGATGTTACATTTCAATGAATGTCACGTGCGCCATGTTATAGTTTTAAACACGCATTACGTATTTCAGATCCAAAGTGCGTTCGAGTTTGGAATTGATTGATGAGCTATGTGTAGCCTAGGTAATGCCACGCCTGGTTTTTGCCCTTGTGTGTCCAGGACCACGACGTGCAGGAGGACAAGATCCTGCTGGTGTCTCTGCTGATGGCCGAAATGGGGGTGCACTCAGTGGCCTACGCCTTCCCCCAGGTCAAGATCATCACCACCGCCGTTGACAAGAAGGTCAACGACCTCTTCCACATCATCCCCGGGATAGGTAAGCGGAGCAGACAAAAACGCGTTCAGTGGAAACTTTGAATATAATACATACGGTGCTGTGCCACCCTAGATTTTTTTTTTTTTTTTTTAACATAAATCTAGCCTTTGGTGTGTGTTTTTTGTTAGGGTGTCTGTAGAAAAAAGCAGTTTTTAGATTTCCAAAAATTCATTTTACAAATGATGAACAAGGAGTTCTGCCACAGATGGTATGATCTCCACAGAGCCCTGATCTCAACAGCATCAAGGCTGTCTGGGATTACCTGGACAGACAGAAGCAAACGAGTCAGCCAGAGTTTGTCGATGAACTCTGGAAAGTTCTCCTAGATGCTTGGAACAATCTACCTGCCGATTGTCTTATAAAACTGCACAACAGTGTATTTTTTAAAGGCATAAAAAAAGGGTGGTTACACCAAATATTTATTTTATTTTATTTATTTTTAATATTTACTGCCCTTTATAGTATTTCTTTTATATTTAGGAACTTCTATTCATTATTTTTTTTAAAGCATCTTCGCTTTACATAATTTTTTTTAAGACTCAGTTGTTCTCTATTGTTAACCTTATTTTTACTCTGTTAGGTCATTATATTGCAATGTAAAAGGATTACACATACCGGTGTTAATGACACATAGAATACATGTCTTTGAAGCAGTCTTTGACGCGGATTGCAATCAAAGCAAATTAAAAGTTCCAGTGGGTTTTTTTTCCCGATGTTCCGTGCACCAGTACAGAAGTCCAGGCATCTCATTGGTGTAAATGCCAAGCATTAAGAAAACATACAGCGCCTACATGCTTGTGTTTGAAACGAAGTCTGCCTTTGTATCAGTGCTGCTCAGCTAAGTGGGCCACGACCTTTGTAACAGAGACGTGAGGTGGTGTTACCCCACACTTAACGGAATGGGGAGGGTAGAGTGAAAAGCAGACCAGCTTTATAGAAAGAAGACTGGTAAGGCACAGAAGTGCTGTGGGGGGGGGGGGGTGCGTGTTTAAACAGAGGAATAACACTTGAAGTGATCGCAATCATCGCAACATCACAATTATAATCACCCTGGAAAAAATGGTTTCACTAGTCGAAAAGACCCAGACCCAGATCTACTGACAAGCCAAGAACAGCAGAGCAGATCTGTTGTGTCTTTGAACAGTTCTCTATTTGCTAGATTCCTCCCTGCCTCACTGCCTGATGTTGATCATTAGTTTATTTGAAACATTGCGTAGCTCTGTAGCACGTGCTAAGATTCCTCTCTCTCGCTGAAGGAAATTTTGGCGATCGGTACTTCGGCACGGACGCCCCTCTGAACTGGAGCGACGACGAGATGGACGAACCCAGCTGCTGAAGGCTGGGCGGGCGGACGGACGAATGCGTTCTCCCAGGGAAGCTCAACGCCTGCGCTGTGGTCACAGGGGGCCAGAGAGGACGGCGTGGAGGACCAGGATCCGCTATCACTCCAAGAGTGAATGCGGGCTCCACAACCGAAAAGACTATAAAGATGTATAGTTGGTGTATTTTTATATTTAAATTTAGTGTCAAAAAAAAAAAGCATAGGAAACAGATGTGAAGATTTATAAGGCTAAATATTTTCTACGACGTGGTTGGTTTGGAATAAAGCTGCTCTGTCGATTTATAGGAAGAAACGGCTCACTGGAGTGTGCCGGGGACGGCTCCTTTTCGATGGCCTAAACAGTGCAGTTGACACGGCTGTGAATGTACTAGCCTGCCTTTGTATTCCTTTCTAAACTATTTATACGCATTTCGGCCTCGCAGAGGCACCTGATTACGTTTTTCGTTTGTTTATCTCGCAGCAACCTTTCCCATTGCGCTCGTTTCTCGGCACGCAGAAAGGGTTCTTTTAGGGACCGCTTCATCAGAAAAGGGTGCAGGTTTTAAACCTTCGCTCCCCCTCCCCCTACCCCCTCCTTCGCCACAACCGCACTGACCAAAGCATTTCGCCCCTCCGGTAGAATAATCTGAGCTTTTCGTGTTACCCTGCGCTCTGCGCGCTCACCTCCTCCCGCACCTCCGCCGAGGCCTTCAGAATTCGCAGGCGTTTCTCAGCGAAGGGAAGCGCCAGTCGCGCTCTTTTGGGAATATGTTCGTGTCTGTGCCGGATGAGTGTAAGACAAACCTACGAACAAGACGCTGTTACATGGCTTCACGTTGTCCTGTGACAGCAGCAGATTTTAACAGCGTGAGAATTTGCGCGCTTTATTTATGTGTTTGTGTGTGTGTGGATTGAGTGCTGGAGACTGCTACCTCGAAGTGCAGATGCTGTTAAAAGGCGACCTGTGGCGCACCATGACCGCTGTTTGTTCCTCTTCTTTCGTTGAACTTGTTAAAAAGATTCCGCCAAATCGCATTTTGTAAATGTCTACGCCCCCCCCCCCCCCGTCATAATGTCTTAGAGGATATGGTTTTAGAAAAAAGGCCAACGGTCTCAGTCACACTGGTCTTTTGTTGTTTGGAGTCTCCTGATTGGCCCTTTGTTTTTTTGGCGCCTTCTTGCATTGCAGGACGGCGAGGTGCTGAAATTTTTGTTTTGGGTCGTTATGCTGTGCGAAGCAGTCTGGCCGTTGAAACTTTTCAGGTTCCCACCGGGAGCGAGCTGTCTTCTTTCTCCTGTCTGGCTGCGCTTACCATGCGTGTTATTTTCTTGAAAATTGAGACTTGCTGAAGATGCCACGTGTGTAAAGATGCGGATATTAACGTGGGATTTTGATGTTCTTTTACAAATGTAGAACCAATGTTCTTTTTCTGCACAGTTGTCGCAAAACGTCAGTAGATTCTTGCTTGGTTTATTTTCTTTATCTTTTTCATTACATTTTCTATTATGGCTTGGGGTTAAAGACCTCAGTCTTTTATTTATTTATTTATTTATTTCCTTTTTTCTTTTGAAGACTTTAGTCCACCATTAAACCATCTGGTCAAGGCTCTCGGTTGTTGTATGTGTCAGGAGCTTACCCACAGTATCCACAGACTCGTCAGATCCGCCTTGTGCAGGTGGGAGGTTCTTATTCTCGTCTGTTGAAAAAGCTACTTCGCCAAAATGATCGCGGAACCGAAGAATGCGCCACAATAAAAGAGCTGGAGGAGACAAAGGGGAACTCGGAGACCACAGTCCAACGCTGGTTTTAATCGATCCATGTGTGTTGGGGGTGGGGCATTGTTTACCTTTTATCATTTCTGTGTCTCAGTGAGAAATGTTGCATTGTCCTGAGTAATGTCATTTCAGTGCCTGCAAGAGAGAAGAATTCACCTTGTCATGGCACTGTATTCCTGAAGTAAAACTGACAATCAACAAATTGGCCTCTTGAGTTTTTCCACTGTATAAAATCAGGTTATTATATGTGATGCAGTAATTCCCTGTGTGTAACTTTGCTATTTGTTGCATGGTACTTTGACAAGAAAATATCATTAAAATTTGCGACAATGCATTTCATGACCGCTGCCTGAAAAGTGTTTCCTTTTTCTGTTAACAGAATCTCTCCTTGTTGTGCAGTCGTTAGATTTTGTACCCTCCACAGCGCTTGCGTTGTCCCTCCCGTTTCCAGGGCAGCTTTCATTATATTTTCCATTGTGAGTTTCAGTTTGAGTAACAACAGGTTAGCGCTTCCTGCTGCAAGGCCGAGCAGTCGAGCGGCACAGGCTGTAGTAACCCAAGCGCCCAATCAGAGCACTCACACTTCTCCGTGCGTGTCAGTATGAATGGCTCACGTGTGAGGGCGAAATGGGTCTTCTGAAGGAGAGAGGGCGGGTAGCCACACAGCAGCGTTTCACGTCTGATCCCCTTTAACGGTTCTCACTGGTTCTCACTAAACTGAAATATTTTGGGTCTCCTTTTCATATTCCCAACCCAGAGCCTGACACACATTGTGGGGATAATTTAGTATGCGAGGCCTAATTGTGGTGGTGGTGTTTTGTTTTGTCCATCCTTTGCCGTGCAAAACGGGTTTTGGGTGAGGTGTTTGTGAAACACCAGCCCAGCTAAGGCCAGATTTTATCTGCTTCAGTCAGCGTCTGGTCCCATCTACGTCCTTTCTCAATCACGCTCAAAATATACAGGAAGGATATTGTGGTACTATTTCTTCAACTGGAAACAAACCTTGATATCTTTGATCAGTTTCCATTATTAAACGCAGTTGACATGCCGGCGGTGACCTGGGACAGATCAGCTAGAGAGAGTGAACAGGTCTCCCTCTCCAGGCCCACGGGGGGAAACGCGATGTGCTCCAGGAGGCACCAGCAATCCAAATGCCTCTAATTTGCTTCATTATGCTAATCTCAGCTTTTGCAATTTGATCTTACTTTCATGTCTCTATTGATAGTTTTGCTTTTTTTATGCAAAATGTACAGATTAAATGTTGTACTTGAATGATATTTATCAAGGAATTGCATAATTACTTTATAAAATCTAGAATTTCCTACAGCCTTCTGAAGTTTTCCGTCTGCTGTTGCTGAAAACGGTTGAAAGGCGTGTGTTTTATTTATATGGACTGGCATTCATTTAAGTGCAACCATTCAATTAACTGAAGTATTAATTGGGGGGGGGAAAGTTTGAAATTTAATTCCTTTAGATTATTTCAGTTTAAAAACTGTGAATGGCCATGAATAAGAAGCAGTGAAAAGTTGAGGTGATTTTGATCGCTCTCTGTGAGGATGAATGAGGATGTTCTATTGGCCAGAGATGCGATGTCATGGAAAGTTTACCCAGAGTCAGTACAACCGACAAACAGGAAGAGGGCGCATCATCTGTGAAGCAGTATTTGTGTCGCCGGTGCTGGGATGCACAGACGCAGTGTCAGTTCACTTTGCACTGGTCTCCTGCTAGGGTCCTCAGCCAGCTGAGCAGCCCTCATCTCCAGCCTGGGCCCGGTTCTCCACTCCCCGCCCCCACCCCTGGACCTGGCTGTCTCAGTCCCAGTGCAGACGGCAGGAGGTAAGGTGTGATGGGCTTCGACTAAACGCTAAACTTGTCTTCCTCCCTCTGCTGTCAGGCATTTTGCAGCTTTCAGTCAGGTAAGATGAGAATCTAACATCATTTGCATTTTATTTTTTCATTGTTTTGAAAGGATATATGGATGTGTTTGTGTTAAGTTGAAAGTAAAACGACCCAAACCAAACGCACATTGTTTTGCGGAACGGATGACCATGTGTAGAAGCATCCAAAATAGTTGATGGCAACATTGATATTACTAGGTTACTAATAACTCTTTACCACATAGTCATTTTTCTTTTGTGAACTTTTAGTTGTTTAAGTATGGAGATACGGTACATATCTAGCTTAGATCTCACAGATAGGATGTCAGCTTAATTTTGGTGTTTCATCATCTAAATTCTTTCTTGTAAATGGGTACATGTTAGTATATATTAAACAGTCCAGGTTTCATCTTTCAGCATGAGGCTCTTACCAATTACCTTAATGTTTACTCTAGTTGTGTTGCTTACACCCTTACTTTATTTCAGAAGTGCATTTAGCACACAACGTATTGAGAGTTACGTTGATTAACACTGCATTCAGTTTGTTCTTACAAGCAATCATTTTAGGGAGACCCAAAAATAAAGGCGCAAAATCTTTGTCACCCGCAATAAACAATATTTTGGCGTAGTCTACATCTCTTTAAAATAAAAATAAAAAAAATAAAGGAGAATTATTACATTAAGTTGAATACACACCTTGTCTTACTTTTCAGGAAATTGCATAAAACTATGCACTTTGTGACATATAAATGGCGCCTTCATTTCAAAGTAGATTTTAAATTATCACCTGGCTGATTCCAAAGAGAGGTTAGTGTGTCCAACAGATTGCACTTTACTGAGTGCTATTTCACTTCTAAGAGGACGGGCAGCATGAAGAACAATCTCTTAAGCATGTGGCTGATATGCATTTAGGAATTACTGTCTGAATGAAACCTGTTGTTACCCCGTTATTCCTCTGTCTGCATAAATAACAGATACGATTTCATGGTCACTGACACATGTAACATGTTCCTTTCGCTTTTAGCTGGAAATAATGCAGTAATAACCCATCTGAACGATTTAAGCAGTGGCTTTTACCAAGAGCTGAGGACATATTTAGAACCACCACTGTCACTATTCAAAAACACAAAAAATCAAATCAAATCAAATCAAACTCCATGTTTTAATAATGGGACAGCACAATGCACAAGCGGAATCTACTGATGTCATTATTCAAAGTTTTCTGTTTTAATTATCTGTTGTCACAATACTGAACCCTCTGAAGAGAGAGTTCCATCCTTGCGGCCAGTTTTGCTGAAGATTTCTACGCCCGCTGGTCTGGAGTGTTCTCCCACCCGAAGGGGGCGAGAGTGTGGGTGCTTTACCGAGCAGTGCTTCCAGGACTGTCCAACCTGAGAATGGTGGAACGTTTGGTCAATCTCAGGTTCGTCAGCCCATGAAGCGTTGCCTCATTCAAACAAAGGACTGGAGTTGCCCAACCCAATCGCCACCTTCTTCGGTGGGGCTTATAGCCCAGGTGAAAATGTTGGACTGAAATTTGTTTTTAAACATTTTTATTTTCTTATTCAGATTATATCAGAACATTTTGTGATGTGGGAGTGTCACAAGCAGGCCCGATGCAGAACTTCGATACTGTTACAATGCTCGGTCTGCCATTTTGTCTGAATCCTTCCTGGCCATTTTATACCTTGCCGCGAAGGTTGTGGCTGGAATTGAGAGGGTTTCTTGGTGGCAGTGTCCGAGTGTTTTAAAAGAAATGCATGAAACAGATGCACAAATTAATGAATTGGGGAAGAATGCTGTTTGTTTATTTTAAATGCATTATGGAAATGCTTTTTTGAAGTGACTGTGATCAATTAGCAATATCAGCAATAAAACTACATTTTTCATTATGTCGTTTCCTCTTTTCTGGCTACTGATTTATAACAAATGTCTGTTTGTAATTAAATCAAATGCACTTTAAAGGAATTACAAATAATTCTGAATTTGGCCGGGACCAAATCAAAACTTTGTCAACCCGCTAATCGTTCTTTACAATAGCTTTAATAGCTTCTACTTTTTAAAAGTATAATAGTTTTTATAGTCATAAGAAAAAGGCTATTTAATACAGTTTTGTTAAGTTCAATTAGGGGTTTGCCAAAGCTTTGGTTTAATTCCAGAGAGTGGTATCAGACGAGGCCAATAGATTATAATTCTTCACAGACACCTGTTTCTGGGATTCTATTAGAATTAAAATAGAACTGACAAGGACTTGTCCATTTGCAACATATGAGGGAAACAATACTTGGTAGGGATTACTATCACCTGTGAAGGGGCCTGCATTTAAAAAAAATAGAAAACAAAGGTTTTGATTGTTATCAAACAAATCCTCAACTGTTGGCAAAACAGAAAGGATAGTTAGTAAATGGCTTTGTGAACAAAATTTTGTGGGGTTTTAGTTAGATTTACTATAAAATAAAATGTTTAAAATAGCATCGATTCAGTAAGATATAAAGGTTAGTTACAGGATCGGCGCCAGAACATAAGGACATTTTGTTCACCTCACATAGCTTTTATTAAGTGTATAATTAACAGTATCTCAGGGAGATAATTCAGCTGAGGGGACACAGTGACCTTTTTAGACGGGCCTGGACCCCCAAGGCAATACCGCCAATAACGCAGACGCAGGTTAGTTTTGAGTTTATATTGATGGCAATGAATTCAAATGTTTTTAAAAACAAATTGTTCTCGCTAAGATATTAAAATACACACGTGAAACGCAATGGCCTACTATTGCAAAAATGTTTATATGTCTATACTATTGCAAGTATCAGATCAAATCGAACAGAATATTGTCCGTACTTACAGTCAGGCAAGCCGTTTAGGGTAATCTTTTCAGTAAGATTAAAATTTTTAAACATAATTTTTTTGCGATTGCAGTAAAGTGAGATAACACTCCGAAGCTGCTTAGCTATGTGCACTGCAAACGCTTTTGTTTTTTCGACTTTGTCACGAACACTATTTGATTACCTTCATTAAGCCTCGAAAGGCAGCAAAGCGGCGTTCATTTTTATCAGAAAAAGAATCCGTTGGTGCCCAACGAGTTTTTTTAACTTTTGCTTTATTTTCAGATTAACACCCGCTATCATCCAAAATAATGCAACGTATGTTCAAATAACTAATTAAGTCGTGTTTTTATTCTGCCATTAGCGTGTTTTTTTGTTTGTTTGAACGGATTGAACTTGAATGCGATTTCACCACTAGAGGGACCCATTTCTAAAGGAAACAGCGTAGAGATAAGTGTTTTTCGTGTGAGAAAATATAATGTTCATAGGCAATGAATCATAGCCATATGTATTTGTTTTTCTTCGTACAGAAATATTTAGTATTTATATGTACCAAGTCAGGTGTGTTTGTGTGTGTGTGTGTATATATAAATATATCTGTATATATGTATATGTATGTATTGTGTGTGGCTTAGCCCATGACCAGTTCTTATAGAGACAAATAACTTAACATTGTTTTATGGGATGGACACCAAGCCCAGGAAAAGATGGGCCAAGCCATATAGACCCTTTATCTGGGGGGGACTTGAGGACAGACTCCGAGCCCCACCCAAATTCAGTGCATAGAAGTTAAAGCTGCTGTATTATGATTAAGTGGGATCAATTTGGTTTTATGACACATCAAAAAACCCATTCTTGAGCAAAACACAGACAATTCCACTAAAATATCTGGTATTGACCTCCTCTCTACACCTCCGAGCACTGCAAAGACCTGCGCTGCCTCGCCCTCCAACAGTGTGGCTATCTGCCCTAATGAGGTCAGTGCTGCCTGGGGTTAGCAGTGGAATCGAGAGGGTGAGTATCAGCTCTGCAACTCTGTGGGGTTGGGTTAGTTCCCCATTCTAGTGTTTCCTGTGTGCTTACTGTAAACCACACCCTGTTTCTCTCCCCTCTCCTCCCCCTCCCCCTTCTCTCCAACCCCCCATTAGGCCATCTTCTAATGAATCTCTCAGCCTTCTGCCACGTGTGGCCCTGCCAGCTAATTATAATCTTCAATTCATTTCTGATGTGGAGGTCTGGAGGGAGTCATCTTCCCCCCATTTCGCTCTCACAGTCTCAGGCCACTCAAATATAGGCTTTGACTCCCGTTGATGTGTGATACCTTTTATAGAAACTGCGGGGTCAACATAGAACAGTGTGGGTTTAGCAAGCCTTATTGTCTCTGTAAAAGGAAAGTGATGGAACATCGTGGCTATTTTAATGAGTATCGTTGAAAGTATCATTATTTATGAACCAAAAGTGGTTCGACTTTACATCTTGGAATATAGACGTGCCATTATTGTACAGTAGGTACTGTACTGAAATGAAATAGGTGAAGTAAAGAAATGCATGCGATGGGAATACAGATAAATACCCCTTTGTTATTTTCACAGCCGACAGTGTTTTCATTGTTTTCAAACTGTGGCCATATTTTGAGGAAAAAAGACTCCACTAGAGTCCTGGAGAGTCCCATCGCCGCATGACATCAGAAGACCAATTGTCCTTATGAGCGAACGGATGATGTCACATCAACCGCCTGAGGTTAATGAAGCACCAAATCACATTTATTCCCATAATCCTTGGCTTTCCCCCCGTTAGACTTTTGGCAAACTCCCCCCATAGTGTATGTGTGTTTGTGTGTGTGTGGGGGGGTGCAGAGGGGTGTGGGCACGTGTTCTTGTGGTCCGCAGGAGGGAGAGGCTCGGGGGGGACCGAGGGTTCGCCCCGTTGGAATTCACACAGGGCTGGACTCTGTCCTCCGAGAGGGAAGATGAGCCATCTGGACATGGCTGGAGACGGGGGGGAGGAGGGTGGCCAAACCACTTCTGCTTCTGTTTCCCCTTCTTCACTTCCTCTCACTGTCCTCGGCCTCGGCCTTTTCAAAAGTGGCCCTGAAAACTGCCGTCCGCACGCCTAATCACTCTCGGTTTTTTCCAGTCCTGCAAGTAATGGCTTGTGTATTCTTTGCGGATAGCGCTTTCAAACTGTACTTAGCTCTCGTGTTCATGCACATGTATAAGCAATTGAAATTTTCACCTCGATAAACCTTTCATTTCTGAGCAGTTATATTATCTTAAGAAATATGTTCCTTATGTTTGGCTCATTTCTAATTACAATAAATCTCTGCTTGAAGACACTCCGTTTGTCCTTGTCAGAAAGGATTGATCAGTCAAATGGAAACCAATGTAGTGTTGAACAGTATTTACTCCTTCTGCACCCTTATCCGACCCCTGGCACCAGTTAGCCGGCGTAGGAGTGAAGGCACGTGAACAGGTGGAGTTGTTTTGGCGTTCATTAGCCTGAGAAGGTGCATGTCCCCTGTCTCCAGCCATGCCCCCTACCCTCCGGCCACAGCGGGCCCAGTGGGGAGGTCGGGGGGTTCAGTGCATGACTCCCCTTCTGTCCTCACGCTGCCACAGAACCATGCGCCGTCGTATTGTTCGACCTGCTTTCCCCTCCAGCCACTGGAGGTAGCTGTCAGAGGCCGTATTGATTAGGCTTGGCCTTTACTGCTGCTTACTATCATTTTTGGTTTGTTTGTTTTCTTTAAATGTCATCATAAAAACAGTAGTTGAGTGCTGTCTGTTCCATGTCTGTGCCTCTTGGCATGTGAGCCGTGGTGACAATCTGAGTAAGACAGAGGAAAAAACGAGAATGTGTGTGTGTGTGTGTGTGTGTGTGTGTGTGTGGGAGGGGTAGGTCAGGGGCAATTTTCTAAAGACATGGTTCATTGTTAAGACACTGCCGTTTGAATGA
>JAOVYW010043934.1:12543-25716 GCA_025775045.1 Hiodon tergisus
AGTCTATACATGTTTTAAGTTAACAGTCTCTTTCTATTCGACACAAAAATGTAGGCAATACACATTTGTCCTTATTGCCTTATTGTTGATTTACTCCACTGTACAAAGTTAGACTTTGATTCAAAGCCTAATTAAAGTTCCTGTGAAAGCATGAGGAGAATACATTTTTCACCCAGCTTATACACATCAGTGCAGCTTTGATCTGGCAATGCACTACATTATGTTGTCATAAAATAACATTTCAGAATGTCAGTTCACGTTTGATGTCTGCTGGACAGAAATTAGAGGGGAAAAAATGTTGCAAACTAGATAAAAAGGATCTGGGCTTCACCCAAGACCTCCGCGGGTCAGCCTCCCCGTAAACCTGCTGTCTGATGCACTGGGAGAAAGACGGGACAGGAGAGGAGAGAATGCACTCCAGCCCGAGGATGTGATTGACATCCCCGACACAGCAGAACCGCAGAACCGCACACTTCGGGGATCCGGCCCCTCGTGTGACATCGGTCGGGTGACAGCCTTCAGCTTAGGGGTAGGGTTCTTTCTCATTGAGAAAATGCTCATTTCACCATCAGCTAAAATGATTTCACCATCAGCTAAAATGATTTCACCATCAGCTAAAATTCGACTCCGCAGCCCAGCATGCTGGAAACAAGCTGGATTCTAACAGCATCAAGTGTGAGACGAGGGTTCTGCAGCAAATCAGCAGCTCTGCTCATTGGCTATCAGTAACGATATTACAGGCGTACAAATTCTCAGGTCCCAATGCGTTTATATAGCTTTTCCTCTTTTCAGTTTTTTTTTTAATCCCCCCTAATGAAACCTAGTTTGACTTGTAAAACCATTGCATTTTTCTCTTTTGCTGAAGCTGAAAGTATTTATATACTTTATATTTAAAATGTCATTATTCTTTGGTATACACATTCCTTTTACAAACAAATTGTAATGCAGTAGGACAGATGCAAGACGTTCGTTCACATTTTCTCTGGAATAGGAAGTTCCCTCGACATGACCACTTATTATTACAGACATAATAATAATTAAAAGGAATCAAAGACTGCTCTCTAAATGCTAGAGGAACGGGTTTTATGATAAATTAATCTTCGTAATTACTTACATTAATTACATTCCTTACTTACATTAATGACATTCACATTGACGTGTCAAATCATTAAATTATTGCCGGTACAGCTCACTCTAATTAGCAAATGAGGTGAGAGGGAATTGGTTCCTATATAAAAGTAATTAAATTTACTCTCATGTAAGGAAATATCTGTGTAGGTATATAACAGCAGTTTTGCTTTTGGGATCTGCATATGCTTTGAGCATCAGGAACTGTGGTTAAGACACCAGGTTAGAAATCGGTATGCATCGAACGATACAGTGTTGTTACTATGGGTTTTTACAATTTAAATTTTACTACCTGTCAGTCTATGTGACAAGACTTCCTTTGCAGAATAAAAATATGATGCTGTTTGCTGTGTTTACTAAGGTTGCCTTCAGAAATCTAACTATTTAGTATATAACTCTTAAGTTTTCTCTCAGCGAAGAGAACCGTTCTGCCCAGCTCATACGTCTTTGTTGTGTAAAACCGTGCAGTGAAAGTGAACATTTTGATTCTAAGACTGAGGCGATGGATGTAGACAGATGTGGCTCCAGTGAGAACGAACACTCGTCGTCTGCTGAGGTGTGGAGAAGCTTACTCCTGTGTCTGACAACTAATGTCAACTGCTGAAGGCCAGATATATCCGGAAGCCCAGGACAACAGGGTTGGGGGACGTAACTCAGAGGAAACTATTTACTCCTACTAAACAAAAGTAGTTTGTTCTTCTTGTTCACGAAGAGATGGAAAAATTAAACCACATTGGCAATGACGATTTAAAAATGACATTAATTATGAATACTACCCGTGATTACACAGGAATTTCATCAGCGAGATTGTGGCTGATACCAGTGAAATGTGTCCATGTGTATTGAGTATTCCACTGCAGGGTGTAAAAAACTTCTGGTTAATTGTTCACTCGGGTTACGACTGCACTTTGATACCCGATAGTTGTGGCACCCGGGGTCCTGGCTGTCTCATCTCTAAAGCTCCAAGGCTAACAGGGGTGTGACGATTTCTACTCCCACATCCAGAGATGAAACCTTTGTAGCCGGTTTCTTAAAACCAATCCTTGCATCGCCTGGCCTCTTACATTTATACCTCCAGTTTTCTCTGCCGTTCTGTGCTCGCCCACACCCCTCTCACAGCTCTATAACAGGGGTGGGAAATCCTGGTCCTCGGGGGGGGCTGCATATTTTCGTTTCATTCCACCTCGTAGTGTTTTAAGCGAAATCACCTGCTATTCCCCGGTGAAAATCAGACAGAGAAGTAGCTAGAAAACGCAGCTCGGACGTTTCACCCGTAATACGAAATCGGTAGTCCAGCTCCGAGACATGTTAGATGATAACAGGAGAGTAAAGGAGCTGCGTTTTCCTGGTGAAGAGACAGCCCGTTGTTTTGATTGGCAAAACCACTGGAGGCTAAGTCCTTGCCACTTTACTAATTTCTCTCCCTCAATTATGTGTATTTTTTTTACGAGGGCACTGCCAGTTTTAATTAACTAGCTTGATATTAAAGAAATTTGAATTACACTATCTCGACTTATCAGGGGTACCCTGGGAGTGCGGGGATTGGCTGAATTTATTTCCCTTTCTTACACTCCGCCATAATCATAAAATGTAGCAATAGCTCATTTTATGATCAGTCAGCACACTGTCAGCAATAGAGATATAAGGCACAAATTCAGGAGTTTATTGTAATAAGGGTGAGGAAAATCCACTGCAGACCAATAGCAGGATTAACATTTGTGTACAAGGATTTTTTCACACCATCAGAGGGATATCAGAAAATGGCTTTATAATGGTACGCCAATGGTCTAACTTGCTGAGAGAAAATGTCCTCCGTAGTTTCTCCATAATGAGTATGGGTTCCGACGTAATGGACAAGGGCCCTACACCATGTTACCAATCGAGACTCGCGCTTTTAAGTACATTAACTGGTTGGCTAGTTGCCTGTCTGCCTACTTCATACGTCAGGCCTGTACGTGGTCGTGTATTTACGACCCATTGTAAAACAAAGAAAGTAATTAATTCATTCATTCATTTCTTCATCCAATTCCAGATCACAGGGAAATACAGAAATCCATGTTTTTCGTATTGCACTAATGAACCACGAATTACGTGAGATTTAAGACATTCTTGCAAATTAAATTACAAATAAAACTTACAATAACTCACTAATAAAATTACTTACACCGCGTGCCAATGTAAGGCAGATAGAATAACCGTTTCCAACCTGCTTTAAAGACATTTGACTTTCATTCCGTCAAAAGAGTGATTCCCGAGCGCCAGGAGCCGAAGCACCAAAACACCGCCTCGGTGCTGCTCCCTGGTGCTGGAAGAGTGCCTTGCCAAACCATGTGGTTTGTGTGAACAGCTCCATCTAGCGGCAGGTTTCTACATTCAGAAATGAGCCTGCCTCCAAGCATAAAAACAAGTTCCAAATATTGGAAACACATAATAGCGAAAATGCAATAATTATAATTTCTCTGCTATGATTCTATTAAATTGACATCCTTACAATGTCCCTGAGCTTGATGTAATTGAACCAAATCAATAAATCAAAAACTAGGTTTAACTCGGAACTGTGTCAATACAGAATCAAACATAACTTAAATTGTTTTGTTTTTTTAAACGTCTAAACATCAATTGCAATTACTAACAATGTTAAAATGTTTGCCCTCTGATAAAGTTTCTGATAATCTGTTTAGTTTAAACCCTTTTAAGTCATGTGTGTGGTTAATTAGCAATTTGCCTTGAAGTTAATATTGAGGGGCATACATGCAATTTCAACTGGAGGGGAAACCCCACATTTTTGCTTTGAGCACAGAACGTCAGTTGGTTCCCCTACCAGACAGACAAAATGTTTCATATCTGATGAGGAACACTGGCGCCGTGCTCCCCTGAAGCCGCAGGGTCAAGGGGAATGCACTCACCTTGACAACCAGGAAGGCCCTGCCCTGAAGGCAGACTGAGCCTGGATCTCTTTCGACCAGAAGCCTCAGATTGTCTGCTGGTGCCCCTATGGAGAAAGACGTCCCAGTGATGGACGGGCCGGCGTTTAAGCTCCTGTTCATACCAGGCCTCCCTTGAGCGGGGCACTTCAAATGAGACCAGGACCTCTACTATTAAAATCATAACCCCCTTCAACCCCCTGCAGGAACTCCTGAAAAGAGGTCCATTTGAGCCGTGCAATTGTCCAGTTATGAAATTATCCATAAAGCACTTAACTTTATAGGTTATCATTAGATTTACAGGGCATTACAACTGTCATTATTATTCTTAAAACTCTATTAAAGGCACATTTTGAATTCGAAAGCCGTAGTTTCATGCATGTGAAAACCTCATTTCTGCAGGTTTGTCCAGAAATTGCTGCGTAGAGTTTGAGTGGGTGGCACACATCAGACCGTCTGTTTCAGGTGGTGAGCGATTCTGCCTATACTGAGTGACGGGCATGGTGCCTCACGGGAGAGTGCTTCTCTGACACACACAGTACCTTCTGAGGGAAGAGTACGCAGGGTGCCAATCCAAGTACTTACGCTGGGCTTTTTTTGTTACGTTTTGGTCTTCAAATGAAATATAAATCCCTGTCGGGGTTATCAGTCCTCTAATTTACGTATAACGACACAGTTGATAATTTACTACTTTTAAATTATAATCAAAGCCATAAACTCAAAGATTGTTCCCAGGAACCTTCAGACATGAACATCAGTCATGAACATCATAAAGTAAAGGGAACTCTTATTCTTATTTTCATTACTTACGTTTTTTCCTCTCAATACAACATTATGTGCGTGTATTTCTGCTCAAAAACAAAAACAAAAACATGTTTTAAAACCACCGTACAACTTTCCAGATATCTCCAATCAAGTGGCAAAAAGAAAGTGGGAGGAGACGCATGCTAGCCTCAAAATATATATTCTAATATGACCTTTGACCTTTGACCTTGCATGTGCTCTGAGTCTTCCTGCTGATGTTCTAGCAACTTCACCGTGGTAGAGGTTTGACTGAATTAATGCCACAAAATCAGTGAGAAGCCATCTGACAGATTCACATTTACTTGGATTCCTACACTAGGAAGCTTGTCGATTATTTCTGGCAATGCTGTCTCCATGTGGAGATTCTCCATTAGCATACACTCAATGGCCAGTTAATTGAGTACAGCACCCCATTCACGAAAATCGGTTGCTCCTACAGACAGTGAGTCACATGGCCATGATTTGTTTGTTATTTAAATCAGGCAGACAGGCATCAGGGCATTCAGTTGCTGTTGGATTGAACGTTAGAATGGACAAAACAAGTGACACAAGCGAATTTGGGTCTGGTGTGATTGTCGGTGCCAGGTGCGCCGGTTCCAGTACCTCAGAAACGGGCCACCTAGCATTTTTTTTTTTTACGCACATAGGGTCTAGGGTTAACCGAGAACGGTGCAACAAACAAGAAACATTCAGTCATTGGCAGTCACGTGGGCTTAAAAAACTTGTTGATGAGAGAAGTCGAAGGAGGTCCCTAGATACCGAGCGACGCCCATCTGAACATTGTTGCTGACTGTGTTCATCCCTTCATGTCATTTTGTCATTGTGTCAGCATGGACCAACATTCCCGTGGAGCGTTGCCGACGCCTTGTAGAATCCACGCCTTTAAAGATCCACGCCTGAAGAATTTGGGCTGTTTGGGAGGCAAAGGGGGTTCCGCCTAGATGCGTGCACCTAGTTACCTGGCCCCTAAATAAAATATGTTTCTCACGCTTATCATGATTATCTAAAATTGTATTTAAATCATCATGCTGCATTAGGGGCCTGAAGACAGAAGAAGACGTGTGGGCCCTATTCTATAAATTTGTGGAGACCGAGTCAATCCTGGAATCAGTGCTTCCTCTAATCCCTGAATGGACCATTCCGTGTGTCAGCTGGGGCACTTTAAGTCAATTGCACCAGAATTTGACAAGGCAGACGGGCTCTCCTTTGACCTTCTAATGAATTTTAGTGATAAATTAAAAACGGTTTGCACTTCACAGGAATGCACAAGCGCCTCATCGTACCATGAGATTTTAATTAGATCACTTACTTTAATTTGTTCTGGGTCCAAAGCCACAGAGCTCTGTTTGTTCTCATAATCCATGCAAGGGTAATGGTGTTCTGGTGTAGTACAGAATGTTAATGCAAACATGCTGTAGTTTTTAATAACAGTTTCATTGAGTCAGTAATTAAATAGGCATCAATTATCAGTGATGTTTTCTGAAGGAATGGTAAGTCCAGCACTGATTTTATCAGGAAGATCAGGTGCCCACTGTGCCTATTTTAAACATAATCAATGTTTATATTTTACCTAAGATTTGGGATAAAAGTTAAATGTATAGCGAAAGAATGGTTTGGTTGGCCACTTTATATGTAACAGTAACAGAAATTAGACCTGTTTTGTGATGTTTGACTATGCATGTTTGACTGTACATTGACTGATATATTTTTACTTATTTTATTTGATTATTTAAGTTTTTTTTTTTTTTCAGACGATGACAGATCTGGACATTTTATCCATATTTCAACCACAGAGGCCAAAGCAAAGTGATTATAATTGTAGAGAGTAAATGAGCACATTAATTCAACAGACGTTCTTTAATATGGTCTGTCTTTGGGACTTCAGCAGGAAAAATAGAAGGACACTTTACACTAAGGTGATTATTCATATAATATATATTGTAACTATGTGCATTTGCATTAAAATAAAGACATTTCAAAGTTGCTTGCCAGACAGGATTTATTATAATGTCTCTGAACACAAACTGATAATATTGCCGTGAGAGTAATGTGTTATTATGAGATGTTTTCGACTATAAGAAAGGAACTCATTGCTATACAAATCATCATCATCGTATAATTCAGTCCTGAAGTTTATTGTTGTATCAACGCTCTGTAGGCTAAAAAAAAGTACGGAGTCATTGGAAATCACACATTTCACTCAAGTCAAAGCAGCTAAAAAAAAACTAAGTAATGAAACTAACATTAAATGTCAACAAAAATAAACCTTAATAATATAGCAAAATGATTTAAACCTAAGAATCCTTTATCATATGGTTAAATAGCCTGGTCTGCGGCTGAGGTCCTTGACAACAGAGCCAAACTACTAAATTCCTCTCCAATTGAGAGGGCAGTCACTCTGTTATGATATATGTGTATTCACTCCGTCTAACATCTCCCATTATCTGTGCGGTTTCCCCTCTATCTTTTAGGCCAATTTCTTCTTATGGTTCCACTCCCATTCTACGCACCTCCAGTTAAGGGATTATCCCCATCACAGCAGGATGTTTCCGGTGATAAACGGGAGACTCGCAGGTCAGCCCTGGGGATGAATCGACTGCCACATTTATCAATTCAATGCCCGGTGACAGCAGCATTCTGCTACCTGGCAAGAGGACTTCCTGCCAGGATAAAATTATGTCTTGATCTCTTTCCTTAGTGTTCGGGTCGCAGGCTCAATCCAGGGTAGCAGAACCTCACTGAAGAAAAAAAATATTTATCATCTAAGTTTACGTGAAGCTGCATGCATTTCAATCACCGCTGATTCAGACCACCCTCACCTCTTGGCCAACATGGAAAAAGGAGCCAGGCATCAGAGAAACACAAGACCTCACAGCAATACAGCTGAGAGAGAGGAGCAACACGTATTCCCCTTCTTGTGTGCGCCAGCTTCTGGAAATCTAATTTTCTCTCCATCAGTGCAAAACATGGCAGTGTATCAGGGGAATTCCACGCAGACTCGATAGCACTTGCTGCATCTTGTGTTTCACCCTTAATTCGTCAGTTCCTGAGAGACAGATTCTCAGCTGCAAGCCATTACGGTAAATACTTACTGAGTAATGGTTACCAGGTTGCCTTGTGATGGCCCCCAAATTGAAAGAGACATCTCTGGGTTTGGAAAAATGTAAATCCCTTCCAGTTTCTCCTGAGCCAAGACTGTTTGTCAGAGGGGGGGGTAGTGGTGGCGGTTTCCAGCATTCACTGGGAGTAAAAGTTTAAATTGCTCAAATGGAATATATATATATATATATTATTTATTTTTTTCATAATAAGAACAAGGTATTTTGCATCTTGGGAAATGTAATTGTCACAAAGCTAAGGAGAAAAAAAAATGCAGGATTCCGTGTGAGTGGGTTGAGCGTAGTCTGGGTTCAGTACCAGGACTGAGTGCCCTTTGGCTTTCAGGTTGTGGAAGACCGGAGGCCCAGCAGCCAGAGGTCACACCAGGGTCCAGCGAGCCCGAAGCTGAGGACCAGTCTCGTTGGCTCCGGCTAACTTAGTGTTAGTTTGTGCGGTTTCATGCAGTACAAACACACATCAGTACGCACAAGGGTCCAGTAAAAGAACAGCCTGTGTCATGTGACTGCACTGTCTCGCATTCGAGAAGAATAAATAACAACAATAATCTAGTCAGTGAGAGTCTGAGGGTCTGTAGATTTATAAAAAATAAATTATATGGAATTAAATGTAATTTTTCTAAAGGTATTTACAAACTGAATAGACTGCCTAAAAACGGTTAATTATTAGTGTCAGTGTTTATTTCTCTGAGCATTGCCCGTTCGCTCACTGTTCTATGGTTTAAATTCAAGCGAGTATTTTAAAGTAATTGGGAAATACACTTTTAATAAGGCAACTGTAGCATGTCATTTACTCCGTGTGTTCTTTTTTCTCGTTTCCGTGGCTTAACTGGATATATTTGATAAAATAAAAAGCTAGGACGAGCAGAAACCCACAATAACAGACATTTAAAATAACCAAGGAACCCAGGAATAGCTTTTGTAAATGGGCTTCTCTTAATCGTATATCGTACGCCCATTTTGAGGTTAGCGGTGTGAGCATCAAGGAATATTCCCTGAACGCTGCAGAGACAACTGGCTGCTTGGGTCTAACTGAGGCACAAAGGCAGAGGTCAGGGCTATGATAATGGAAACATGAAAGGAGAGCACAGTGGTGTCCAAGCATGTGTTCCCAACATTAATCCCTGTGCTTTTTTTTTTTTTTGGTTCCCTGCAGCTGCCAAAGCCTAAACTTGGTCATCAGCGATGCTGCAAAATCAATTACTCTTCAAGACATATTTGCTCTGTTTGCAGCCCAAACCAAAAAAATTGAGCATTCTCTTGTTCTCGCTTCACAATCAAGCCATTCTCTGAAACTAGACCGGAAGCAAGGATTGAGGATAGTGTTATAGCTGTACGGTATCAGGTTGTACGGACTCATGGGTGTGTGCTTTGCTTTGCAAGAAGTTGCTGCTACAGCTAAAGAGACAGTCACCTGTTCAGAAGCGTAATCCATTACAAGATAATTGAAATCCTTCCAGTTTTGAGAGAAGCAAAATCAGCAAGCTTACACACTCACAGACACGCGCACACTCATACACACCACACACTCACACACACACATACTCACACTACACACACTCACACACACACAGCTATATGCCACAATCCTGTTAATGCAGCTATATGAAATTACAAAGGGGTACCTACCCGGGGTAATGACACTGCTGAAACCATCGTGAAATAGAGCTACAGCTGTAAAGCAAGAGAGACTTAGGCTAGATCATATCATTTTACTAGTCAAGATCATGCGGACGTGACCATCTTACATTTACCGTAATGGCCAGAATGAAAACTGCAATACATTGAAACAATTCACACAACAGCTTGTTTCACTCTTTGTCACTCTAGTGAAAAAAGGGTATCTGGGAGTGACAGTGAGCAGACGTCTCTGCAAAAAACAAAACAAAAACAAAAAAAAGGGGTGTGCTCGCATTACAACCACGCCAGCAGTCTGTCACAGTCTTGGCTGAGATGCACTTTAATGAATGGAGTTTCATTCACCAGCTGTACGATGAACGGCCCAAACGCATCTCCAAACGCTTTGTGACATTCTATGTACTGTGATACACCTTTTAAAAAGCCACATTAAACAGAGTTCCCAATTATCTTCGCAAGTCTTCGGGGGAGATCTGCCGATGTAACGCCTGATTCTACTCAGCCCCGGTATCTCCTCTGGCTATGTGTGTTATGTAGAGCCTGATGAAACCCATATGCCATCCTGCATTTGATAAAAATGCTGTTTTGACCCTAAGCAACTGTGACCAGCCTGGTTCGGATCCACAACCAACCCAATGAGAACAGGACACAGGCAAAGTAAAGGTAAATGAAAATGTTAAAAGAAAATGAAAAACACTGTCGCAGTCACGGTCACGGTCACGGCAAACAGTTTTCCCAACACAGTTTTACTCACAATCAAGGGGGAAACCCCCCCCCCCCCACATATTGAGTCCCTTTTCAAAGGCTGCCAGGCTGCTAAAGTAACCCTGTAAAACTGGTAAGCCAATGCCTTGACCGTAGAGCTTGTAAACATATGCAAAAATATCAAATTTTATGCAAGATAATGTATCATTGCAGGGAATAAATTCTGTGTGAAATCTGCACGATAGACGTAAAAAATCTGGGCCCACCTCTTGCTCCCCTTTGGCACAAAGTCTAGAAGTTTCCTCACAATGTCCACGCCTTAAGGTGCAGCTGTAGACCACAGGTTCAGAGCTGAACACCATTTGAACACTCAACTTCACCACAACCTCAGACACAACTCACAGTCTCCCACTCAAGACCCTGTACCTTCAGAATGATGGTTAGAGATAGGCTTCCTTGCACTGACACATGAAAACATGTCCAAACCTCAATTCTTCCTTGTTGCCACTGCAAGAACCACATTCCTTCATAAGAAGGAACAGTCAACAATCTGCCTCGGGCTCAATACCTCCACCTGTCTGCACATCAAGAGAGATGGGTTAAAAAAAGTATGGCTAAAGTGCGGAGAGAGAAAGAGAAAAGGGAGAGGATGTTAGATTATTTTCTGTCTCAAATACTTTTTTATGATAATGCTAGTTGACAGCATTTGTACATTTCATATCTCTGTTCCAGTTCTGTTGTATCCAAATGTTGTCAATAGACTGTATGTAACCCAAAGCTGGCTGTGTATTGTTATATTTTCAACGTTCTGGCCTCCAACACATCAGGTTTGCCTGATTAGCATGGACAGACACCCACGGCAAATTCCAAACACACAATCCATTAAAGTGAAGATCTTCAGCAAAGTCACACACACACACACACACACACACACACACACACACACACACACACACACACACAGGCACACAAAGTAAGAAAAACCAAGAAAATCTAGGTTGGTTTTGTGTTCAAATACTTAGTACTGCTTGATATATCTTAAAGTAAATAAGGCTTTTCCCTATTCCGCAACAGCAGGAGTTCTTCCTGGGATTTGAACCTACAACATCCCCGAAGTGCTATAAAGTTGAGCATTGGAATTTTGCCAAGCATACTAATACATATTCTATAGACGCCAGTGGCACCATAAAATTCGGGCATAATCGTTTATGAAACCAAATTTTCCTCAAAGGAGGCTGATTTTCCCCTCTCCCAGAAAAGGAGGCCCCTGTGGCAATTTGAAACCAACTGTCCTGGCAACATTAAGGCATAAAGGGAATTTAAATTATGTTAACATATTTAAAGAGTACGGCAGGGGCTAAAACTTAAGCCAAGTGAGAAAAACATGAAAAATATGACCTGGATCTTAGCAATGCTTAAAGTATTTTTTTAACGATCCAGTGCCCGTATTTCAGGTTCACTGTTCCCAGTCCAACCAGGTTAGAAATAAATGTGGAGGGCATTGTGTTTAAACACAAATGCATGAATATAGACAACCAGGCTTTATGTAAGCCACAGTGAACCCTCCTTCTAACCTGAGCAATGTCATTCCAGACTGTACAGCAGAGTTTGTCCATCTGTTGGTGCTGACAGGAGAATCACTGTTGAGCTTCTTATTTAGCCGATATAAATCTGTGTCCAATTAGGGATAAAGAAAAATAAGAAATCATTTATGACTCCAGACCCTATGTAACACTCATAAAATAAATAATAAAATAAATCTTGCAAAGATTCATAAATCCTCCAGAGCCACGCCAGTAGTGAAATTCAGTGGTCCTATACGGAACACAAAATGGACATGCTCTTTGGTGATGACAAGAATCGAAGTCCTGCGCCGAATTAACTTAAACCAACAAAATTTAGCACATATGGCAAAATGTCCGTAAACACAACTTTTAACACAGCACTGACTATATAACGTCACACAAACGTTTGACTGTGGATAGTGCTGTGTAGAATTCACTCTACACTCAAACTGCCTATTGAATCGATTTGCACTGGCCAGGTTTGTGCAATCCAACTAAACCTGAATTCAGGGATCAGAATTTTTTTTTTTAAACCAAGCAATAAAGAGAGACTTCTGGTCTTCCCAATCAACACCAGCCATCGTAGCTTCTGCCTCACATCATTTGTCCATTAAATGCTCTGTGGTATTGGTGATGCATGTGCCAGCCCTAGTCAATGGACCATAACCGAAGGGTCATACAGTCAGTAGGCAACACGGTCACTGCCGTCACAGGCAGTGTTTGACGTTCTCTGAACCTGCATTCGTGGAACAATTCACTGCTGCGCTCAGCTACAATGAAAAAAACACTGCATTCACCAAGCTCTGCAAGGAAAGCCAAGATCAAGCTTAGAGCAGCACTCCTGTAACCTGCACACAAGACCCTGTAGGCCAACCTCCTTCATCTCTTGTGACACCGGCAAAAGTATAATCAATGGTTGTTAAGACAAAAGAATCTACACTGCATTCATCTTCCATTACAAACCCTCGAGCAGGAAAATATTTAATCAGCCCTCTGGAGAATAGCAGGGTCCGCATAAATCCAAACGAACAAGCCATCTGAGGTGGAAAAGTTTAAACATGAAGTCACGGTTCTGCACACTGTGCCACCAGATACCACACCATATAGGTTTCAACCATACACTTCTAAACGTTGCAGTCACAATCTTCAGAGCAACACACGTCACGCTGAAGCAGCGTCACCTAGCGGAGAAAATATCAGCCTTTTTTGCGCGGGTATGTTCTGTCTTTAGTTTAGATTATTCTCTTCTTATATTTCAAAATTATTTTCAGTTCTTTTAACAAGTCCCTATTT
>JAOVYW010043976.1:5827-17683 GCA_025775045.1 Hiodon tergisus
CTCAGACTCCCTGACTCAGACTCCCTGACTCAGACTCCCTGACTCAGACTCCCTGACTCAGACTCCAGCTCAAGCTCAATTAGCTGAAGACAAACAAACTGAACTGAAGACAAACAAAATGTGTCTCACTGATTAACACCATGGACCATGTACACATTTCGGAAGAGGTCTCAGAGGCGCAAAAGGGATTTTTAACTGCCCTGATTCAATGACAATCCCTGCAGGAGACAGTGAGCTTTTTATAGCTGTGTCCAATGCAATTACTTCATTCTGCTTTTGGAGGCAGGCAAGGAGATTCAATAAGGGAACTGTGAAAATCGACAAACACTAATACAACAATACCTCTAAAACACTAGCGGTTATTGAAAATAGGAACTACAGGTGATTCCGGAGTTATTAGGCTACATTATAATCACACACTGTTTGTATCACAGTATTCAACAGTTCAGATGCACCTTCAAATCAGGCTGCGACACTATGATTAAACTGCCTCAAATTGTGAGTGCTGAGGTCGAATCCCTCGCTTCCCTGTGAGAGACAGTGGTAGGCCATCTGTCCTGTAAGTCTGTTCTAAAACGTTTTTCCTTCCCTGTTCAGATATTTCCATCATTAGGCTTGGTACCGATGGAATGCTTACAAAAGGGGCAGGGAACACCCACCTCTATTTTATCCAGTCCAGCTAAACTACCAGGACACTAAAAGACATCAATGCACCTCATAACGATAAACGGTACACCGGCCCCCAATAATGTCATAATAAAGACAGGCTGGAACCAAAACAAAACTTTGGTAACCTGCTAATTGCACTTTATTTAATAGCCTTTTCAGGAGTAGAAGAAATATGATACTTACAAAAAAATAAACTTTTAGATCAAATGATATTTCAACAATATAGATGGCAAAATAAAAGCAGGGTTCCTGATTAATTAAGATAATTAAGCAGCCTACATATGGTGATCATTATGCTGTCAAACAGACAGTATTTACCTTGAATCACAAAGTTAAGACACAATTGATATGTCGGTATCGTAGTGTATTCAAAAAGCCTAAGTCAGCTTCAGTATGTCACAAACAATCAGAATCTAATTTATATAAGCTCATATTTAATGACGCCGTTCATTTTCATGATTGGCTCCTCTTCATCAATGCCATCTTCTAAAAGGAAGGAAGTGTATTTCTGTCATTTTTCAATTATTGATTGATTCAATGCAGAGCATGGCCTTATCTTCATATCTAGCCGCGCAATAAATCATCATTGCAATTAAACATCTTTATCCTCAGAGCATAGACTCTAAACCGAGCTTAAAAACCTCCATTATTCATACAAACTGATAAGATATTTAAATCCCCTTAGCCAGTTGCAGACAAAATCCCATGTCTGCACTAAGGTGAAGCACCCCTGAAAGCCTACCCATTTTAAGTGCTGTGAGGTGCTTTCAGGCCCATTCGTCTTGGGATAAACAATAAAAACATTGCATTTTGGGTCAAAATATAACACTGCCCTCTCAAAAATAGGACGAAGATGTTGCACGCCATTTCAGGTGCAATTTAAATCCTAACATACCACTGAAATGGGAGATAATCCAAGTTGTCACGTAATTTAAATACAGCTCTAAATCTACCGAAGATCCATCTTTGAAAGTAATTCAGACACGGATCGCAGTTTTCTCTCTGATGAAATTCATCATGGAAACAGAATAATTAGATCAGTTTACTGACGCCAGTTTACTTGGTACAACACTGAGGTGATTCGACCAGAACTGGATGTATCAGTTATGATTAAGTCTTCGGCAAACCTGTCAGTCTTTTCATAACGAAAACGTTGTTAATTAGGTGAGGTTTTCTGCAACCTGGTGTACGCAATATTGATTTTTTTTTGTGCCATTGCCATTGTTTATTTTCTAAACGGACAAACTCACAGAAGCTTGCCATTTGTTTTATTACCCATTCATACAATTGAACACACAATTCAGGTTAAGTATCTTGATCAAGGGTACTGCCATACTGGGACATGAATCTGCACCCCTGGTTACAAGCCTACAACACCTTCACTGCTGTCTCCGTAGAAGCGTAAATTTCTAAGAAGGAAAAAATTACAATGAAAACATAACAAAAAAGCAGGAAAGGGCTTTGATGATCTGTAAAAGCTTTTCTGTCTGTTAGAAACATGACAAGCTATATCCACAAAGCCTTCAAGTCACCGCTGGTGCTACAGGGACTTCTCATTTCAACCAGAGATGGGAGCACAGAGACTGTTTGTACTGGGAATTAAAGCTAGGTAAATCAACATGGGTGAAAACCAGCTTTGCATGGTGTGTGTAGGAGGGCTTATCACATGCACACACACATGCATAAAAACACAAGATATATATACATGCATATACATACAAACACATGCATACACAAACCTTACAGGTATATTTACCACTAACAACTATGTCGATTTTTGTGGCATATCTAAAAAGGACCTTCCTTTTCCACATACCAATTTGCCTCTACACAAGGTAGGAGGTAATTGTAATTGGGCTGTTGATGATTCAGCCACTCGGGGGACTTCCTGCCCATTGTTGTGGTGACGAGAGATGGGGATGGAGGACCCCAATGCTGATGGAGTATCTCTAATTGACACTCTGACTCTCCAGGTGGTTTTACTGCCTCACTATAATTACTGATGATATTAGCCCTTATGGTGAAGGTGTTCGTGCATGCTTACTGGTATTTTAATATTTTTTTCCCCCCTTTTTCAGAGAGAGCTTTTCACAACCCTGAAGGGGGGATCTGACTGTCAAAAAGCCCCAACCCCCTCACCGCCCACCCTACTAAATGTTTAATGATTTGAAAAGCGTTGTTCTCCAGTTTGGCAGTAGTTGAGAAATATGAGACAGTGTCGGCTACAGACTCTGCACAGAATCAACCAGACATTGTTTTTTACTTTGCTAAGATGCATAATGAAATCGACAGGCTCTATTACGCTATTGGTGATGGTGATGGGGGGGTAGTACAGTAGAATGACAGCAGAATGAAACAGAAAGGGCATGAACATCCCTCTACACAACAGGACCACACCAAAAAGAGCCTCAGCTAGCAACTAAACAGAAGTAATTGCAGCAAAAGAGACTGAGACCCAGACAGCTTACTAAGACAAACTAAAAGCACTAGATTGAGACATGCAATGCTTTACAGATCTGTTGCAGTGGAAATAGAGCATAAATTCTGTTTTATAATGCATAAAATGGACTCATGAACCTAAATTTATAAATCATTATTGTAAAAAAGTTATTTGCTATAGCATGTTATAATTCAGCTACGGACTAAAATTAGGCATGGTAAATAATTTAACTCATTACATTTTTCAAGACTGTTTATAAGAATTTAAAGAACAGAAGCGGATTCTAAAAGCATGTATTAAAAAAAAAATTCTTCCTGCGTGATTCTATTGATTTAATTTTATTTAGGACATTGAAAAATTCTCAAAATAAAAACTGTACAGCTTTGAGCGCCATTTAATTACATCCCCCAGTGTCATGGAGAAGTTACATTTGTGAGAGGGGGGAAAAAGCAATCATCTTCAGAGTGGCAATTTATGTGGTAACCTAAAGTTCAACACAAAAGACCTCTGCGCCGTATAATGGCACATCATCAGGTAATGGACTAGATTTGAGACGAGGTTCCGTCTTCAGTTATACAACATGTATTTATTTTTTTAATCGAAGTACCTCCAGGTCACTACTGAAACAATTTGTGTATGCATGCGTTTTTCTGTATCTTTCAGAATGACTGTAATGTGCAACTCCCTAGGGACTACGCCTCGCTACCAAATCCGGAATACCGTTTTACAAGCATAAGCTGAGAGCCATGAGAACGGGAATGAAGGAGATAGCAGCATAGGTACAGTAACTTAACCTATTGGGTTTCAGGGCCATTTTAATTGTGCTTTAACTTCACTTTCGAAATGACGGAGAACAGAGGGATCCAAGCGTCTCATTTTAACCTGAACTGCATTCAGGTTTGGTAGATGTCATAGCAAAGACAAAGAGTCCAGGTCATTTAATTTCTGCTGAGTCACTTAGGAGGGACAAAAGAACATACAGAGAGAACCATTAGAGTAATTCATATTGAACAAAAGGAAGAAAAAAAAATGTAATACCAGCGTTTCCTTCATCAATAGATTAGCCGCCAGATGTCACCTTATTTTACCCTAATTCAATTAGAGAATGTTGCCTCAGGTGGCCTTTTGCCTCATTAATTAACCCATTGCCCCCATCAGTAGGTTTTCTTTACTAGCATAGCACATTTTAACTTCCTGGGCTCTTAATTTTTATTCTGAGCAATATTCATTACATATCCAACATGCTGTAGCCTCACGACAAATTACCACCTGCCAAAACCAATACAATTCTGCTGAAAAGATCAAAAGTATCCACTGTCTGAGGGTAATTACAGAATGTAATTTTGATGATACCATGTTATTATAAAGATGAAAAAGAAATCAGCCAAACAAATTAATTGTAGATAAAGTCTACAGAAATATTAAAACATTCTTTTTTTAGATTTCATATCCTCATCTATACCAACATCAGTGACTATTTTCTGGATTTTTTCATATTGCCACATTTTTTAATTAAGCCAGTAACTCGATTCATTTTGTCATAAATTAAAATGGGATCTGATTCTCGTTTGTGCTAAATCATTACCTTTAACTGCAAAATGAGAAAATTACCTCTAACCATGAATGAATGGAAAGACAGACAGCTATTTATAAGCATGTCTGTAGGAAAAACTGAAATTTTAAGCCATAACGCCTCTCTTTAGACCAAAAAAAGAAAATTAGCTTTAGATACAAAAATAATTCAACGGTTTGGGTTAAAAAAAATAAAATTAAAATGAAAACCTAAAAAAGACTGGATATTCTTTTGGAATATTAAAACAAAGAGGAAGTCAAAGAGATTTCTTCATTCCTACACCCAGTGAAGCAGACTGTCTGGACCATGGCTGTAAATTTATTTACCCTTGAAAATAGCGCAGATGCATCACACCTCCCTGTGTGACGTGATGTGCCAGCGTGCCAAGGGAGGGAAAGAGGGATTATGCCAGGCCTCGGACACCTATTTTTACCCCTTTTGCCTGCGCATCCCTTAAGACCACACACATCCTGCGTTTACACCTAATCAGGTGTGTATATGTGGCTGCACGCCTGCAGCATTGTTGAAAGTCGTTTGAAACACTGATGAGAATGGCTAACACAGGGACACACATACAGAACCAACTTAAGTAGCCATAAAAGTAACCAGGATAGAGTGATCTGCCTCCTGGAGGGATTTTATACATTATTAGACCACACCCTCCTAAGGTGATCCATTTCAACAATTTGCACAGACATGACATTGGATTACATTTGCCATACCAGTTTTTTTCCCCAATAATGGCTGGGTCTTTGCAAGTTATTTCCCTATTTACAGCAGAGTACTGGTTAATAATCAATATTTAGATGGAAAATATTTGCCATTCTACATATATTTTACCCTAAAATAAATAGTGGATACCCTAGAAAATCTAAAAATTTGGGTTTAATATTTATTGTGCTTATTATACTATGGATACATTTTATTATATTATACATACAATACACTTTTGATAAAATCTTAAAACCTGTATATCAAATTCATAAGCCTGACATTGGTAAGGGGTTTTTATGGAGTTCCTACTTTGCAGTTAAAACTGAGCTAGGTGAAACCAAATGAGTAACACTGATTTATATCAGAATTTACAAATGAAAAGAGAAGCTATTGAAATTGAAATATATTACATTAGATTCAGATGAGCCAATTCATTAAATGGTACTCAATTAAAATCTTAACAAAATAGTAAGGTACTTACCAAAAAAAACCAAAAAAAAAACCAAAAAAAACACCCGAAATAGTTATGTAAAGAGGGATTAGTGGGTTGCCCGCTAAGTTTTGATTTGGTCCCAGCCTTAATCTTTATGAAACACATGACAGTAAAATACTAGGTCATTCTTTCTGCTATAAATTGTAGAGAACTATCATATCCAACATGAAATCCTTTTCATATTCAAAAAAATGTATGCATCAAGTCCATATTTGGGGGGGATCTAAATTGCAGAAAGATATTGTTTACACTACAAAACACCTTCAAAGTACACCTTCAAACACTACAAGCTTATCAGTCTTGCAGCCAATGACAATGATGAATTTATATTACCATCAAATCCCTTCAAAGTAAATAGCTTATTAACCTGTCTCAGTCCTCTTTTGTTTCTGGCAGGATTTGCATATTCAATTTTACGCCTTGCTCAAAAATATAAACTAAGGGAGACCTCATTCTCCACTTGCAATTAATCACCGGCCCTGGATTGCTGCAAATGGACTGCTTCCAGCCGAGGCTCTGTTGACTCTATAGCATTCCTCGGGGGGTTAAACCTGGGCACACACCATTTGTACATGTGGGAGAAAGACAGTTTTGTGTGTGTAATCAGTCAGGATTCCCCTAGGGTCACACTACCCTGAGAACACACACCACTGCTTCCTTCTTCGAGCCAATGTTTAATGTGTCCTATAAAGTCCAAATGACATCCACTAGAAGGGAAGAAGGTTTATTTTCAAAGCTGATCTGCATATCTAGCATTTATTTAAAAAGCAAGGACATTTTATTTTATATGGCATAATTGTCTTTGAGAAATTTAACCCTCATTTCTTCAACAGCTAACTATACCTAGTGAAATGATATTGCCCACCCAAAATTTAAAGACTTTTACATTTAAAAAAAATGTTAAATAACCCCCCTCCCCTCTTCCCGTCCATTTATCTTTGTAGGTCACTTCCAGTCCTGACTTCTATTTCTAGACAATTAAGTCCATTTCTGTAGGCCAGGGACCGAATTGCTATCACTTTCACACCACTTCCTGGTGAGACAGCTGAACTGCTCTCTGAATATTGATTTAGACTGAGATTACCAAAGCAACCGATCGCATTTCCATTTCAGGGCTGCACAATTGATTATGCCATTTAAAAACGGGAGAGCTTTTAGCATTACAGCCGCCCTCAACTCCTAACGACCGTGCGCCGAAACGAACGTGTTCAATGGCTCAGCTTTGGTCTGGAATAATACCGAACCAGTTAATGGGCAAAATTGATCAGGTCTGGTCATGAAGCATTATATAGTATTTTAGTGGTCTACAAGAGTCAGTAGACGTATAATTTAGCATAGCATTTCATTTTAACACAAGACACCTACTTCCAACAAGTAGTTGTCCTCGGGGCAGAAATAACCCCAGAGCTGAATGAATGGAACACAGTGGTCACAAGTTGGTAATCTACCAGGTAATGTATTTCCAACAGAAATACACCACTTCTTAACATCCCAGACAATTCTACGAAAATGGACATGACTATAATCCAAAGTAAAATTTCACCAGAAAATAAGAATTCTCTGACACTGAATGCAGCTTTGGACGTTTAAATCAACTGTTATATAATAGCAGAGGAAAACTTCCTCCGCAAAAACTCTGGGGGTTTTGATATAGCAATTAAAAACTACTTTTATTTAAAATAGCAAAGCACCACTCATACTTCTGAGAAAAAGACAACACTTGAACAAATACAGAAGCAATCAATAGAGCTATTGAAGCATAAATGAATATACCAAGTGTAACAGACATTTTGTATATTTAATTTTAAAAGGGCAAAGATAAATATTGCAACATTTCAAATGCCAAGCCCAAAACAGAGTTCAGTTTCCACACGCAAAACACGATCCATAAACCAAATTAGCCTCCCATAATTAAATTCAATCTATAAATTTATTTATAGGTGCTCTATGAAAACCAAAAAAATATTAAGCCCAATTTGTTCCAATTGTTTGACTTTTTCACATAATGAAATGCCTCAACAGATAGTAAGGGTTGCTACAGAAGGTAAAAGCAACATTTATATATTTATTAATCGATTATTTATTTATTTATTTTTGGTAATGGTGGCAAATGACAAACTGGGGGCTCAAGATATCTCAAGCAGATGATAATAGTTTCCTTCCATTGCTCAGTATGCCATACTTTGTGCATTGTGCGTCCTATAACTAATGATGTTTATGAAAATATAACTTTTGGTATGCTGCGAATATTGAATTGTTAATAAACTCTTCAAACGAAACAATGAGAAATAACGTCTACCCTCTTTTCCACAGAATTCAGCAGCATGGCCGCTTTTCAGATCTGGTTTAGTACCATCAAGCTCTCAATGTCTATAATGTTCCTGGTACTCTTCTGGGCAACACTGAGGACAGTAGATGTTTGAGTTTGGTGGACTCTGGCCCCTAAACTATCAATGGACGAATATCTTAATAAGTTACAATGGAGCAAATGGCACATGGTTGAATAATCTCTCCTGTTGTTCATAACTACCTCTGGTTTCTAAATGTTCCAGCAGCATTCACCAATTTGTGCACTTTAGCACAAGATCCTGCCTGACAACCGCCAGCGAAAGCCTGAAGCAGGCATCCATGGGTTTTAATTGAAGAAACGCAGTCGTTGTGGCCATCTGTTCAAACTGATTACTAGGTTAAGGCCTGCTTAAAATTATTGGTACGAGGAGAAAGAAAAGACAGAGCGTACCATTAAATTTAGCCATGAAGTTTGGTTTATGTCACAGTATCCATTCAAATGAATCTTGTTTAATGGAGTTAAGCCTACAATATGGTGCATAACCTGTCCCCTCATCATCTTCACAAACGTGAGTGGTGCACGCTTGTCACTAAGTTTACTTCCTGCGAGTAAACTTACTACTACTAAGTTTACTACCTGAGATACTAAGTATTAATGGTGTTCAGTGAAGCTGAATGATTTAAACCCTGCATGCCAGCTTTCCGCTCCCTAAAACTGTGGAAGGCCAGGAATTCAGACTTCAACAGTTCGTCATCACAACAAAACACTGATGTGTTCTTGAGCATGTATAAACATAACTTATCAAAACATGAGCCTGGAAGAATACATTTTTACCCTAACTATAACCACACATCAGTTGTTCATGTTAAAACTATTTCAGGTTTCCCAATCAAAGCAGGCACATGCATGATTAGAACACTGGAGATCAGATTCCTCCTAGTTCCACCTCTAATGCTAATTATTTGCTCTTACATGACGTACAAAGCAAACTATCTGAGCACACTATTGCCTTAACCATCTGAAAAAAAGCACTGCAACCTGAATTATTATTATAACAATACCATTATACTTAAAAGTTTTGTAAATTTATTTGAGCGCTGCATTTATATAGACACAGCTGGAGAGACCTGTTTACTGACCTATAACATCAAATGCGTTGCACTGCAATGGTTGAGATAATTTACAGAAACGAACACGTTTAAAACAGAAACACTCCTAAAAGCACACAGCCACAACACACCTTTGTGCTCCACAGTCTGTCCTTACTAAAGGCAATGCAGGTCTTAAACGGGAGGAGGAGGAGAGCCAGCAGAAGACTGGGGACGCTGGCATGCTTCCAGCTGTAATAACTCTCCCTGCGCTCAAAGTCATGGTGGGAAGCAGTTAGCGGGCAGATAACATTACTGGGATTGTCTGCCTCTGTGGCTCAGGAACGGAGAAGAATCAATTAGCCTCCAGCTCTGACCTTGAAATGGAGCTGGGCCCTGGAGGAAGAAGAACCTGCACACCATGGCATCCTGCTTCTGGAAGTTATGCATCATCAGCTATTGACCTGGACGCCTTTCTATGACGGGAAACTCGTAGAGACCACCGGGCTCTAGACGACATGCGTCTTCCCTGACACATGGAGAGGTGGGCAATGCTTCTCCAGACCATTAGCATTCGCTATAGCATTTAATTATGAGCCAAACCGAGCTAAGACAGGGCAAAGGAGGTCATACTTAAAATGATGTATGCTTGTTCTGAGGCTGCGTGCAGTCACTGCTTTTGGTCTAAGGGGAGTTTCTATCTCCCACCTACAGCGACGTAAGTTGGTAATTCTTTCAAAGCTTAGTCACAGGCATTTACACCGCAGCTGGCAAGACAGAGCTTGTCTACTTTCAGTCAGACTGCTCAGGAACAAATGCTTATTTTACACACGGAGACACACAAAAGAAAGTAAGAGGTATTTCTTTTCTTTTTCTCTCGTTGCCAAAATCAGTTATGTATCTCAAACATCATACACGAGGAAAAAACTGGTGATGTATTAATGAGTTTCGAGCATATCTACATGACACAACAGAAAACTCTGCATTATACATCTGTGCCAACATGGATTACGGATTTATGAGACATAAAGCCATCCTTAACATTACAAATATGTATTTCATAAATATACGTTTTAATAGGCAATCATGGTATATTATGTTTTCTGTTTCAAGGACTTTAATTCTGAGCTTAAAAAACAAGCGAGCTGAATGCTGAATAGGCAATACTAAATCTAATACAATATCCGCTGAAATAAGGTACAGCATACTGCAAATACTTACAGAACTTGGGGATATTAATAGCATTAGATTCCAAGGTGGGCTGAGGGTACAGGGTCGGTGGCTCCTCTTTTTCAGTTTTGGGGGAAGCAGAAGGTCCTAGAGCGGCAGGGGAGTTGGTGCGGAGAGTCAGTGCCGAGGTGGAACCAAAAAGAGTCAACCTGGGAGTTGGGGGTTCGAGGGGTCCTGTCGCGGAACTACCTGGTCCAGGGAACTCAGGACGCCCTACAGTGGGCGTAGGGAACACCGGAAGTCCTAAAGTGGGGTCAGCTAGAATGATGGGGTCTTGCCCCACCCGTTTAGGATCCAGGTGTGTTGGTGGCTCATACTCAAAGATCTTGTCCACAAAGACCCACTTGAGGCCAGCGGTGCAGAGGGCTAGGCTGAGCAAGCAGGCCAAGATGGGTAGGATGCAGATTTTCTCAGAGTGCAGGCAGCGGTGCACCTGTTCCATTTCCAGGCACACGCAGCAGGTTGCTGCCAAGCCTGCCAATCCCAGGGGGGCGTTCTCCTCATCACCGCCATGGTCGCTGCCGTCGCCGCCACCTGCTATGTCTGCTACCGGCTCCTCCTCAGGGGCTGGTCCGGAGGCTGCGCCGGAGCTAGCTGGGGATATCGATGATCCAGGAGGGGCAACCAAGCCCACGGAGGAGTCCTCCACTCCTTCGGACATCCTTTGCCGGATGAGGATCTCTGGACGCCTAACTTGGAGTGTTACTCAGCAGCGACCAGCGAGTACAATAAAGCGCGTCTTCCATGATGAGATTGAGTTGTGGAGGGGAGGGGTAGGGTTGGGAAGGACGATGCTCTTCGGCACGGGGTTGCCTTACTAGCGTTTAGAAAGTACTCCTATGTATATACGAAAGAGTTCTCGGTTTGGTCTCAAGGCATTCCGTCCACCGACGCATACGTATGCACAAAAGAAGTCCATAAATAAAAACATATATAATTTAATAAAAGCTAAAAGTAAATAACTGCCTTGATCTGCCCTCCCCTCAAAGTCCTCCTTTTTTTAGTCCAAACCAGTGCGATGGGAGGGTAGACCACTCACCTGAAGACTTTGGAGCGGGAGCCAGGTGACCTGAGAGCGGGGTTTACAGGACGCAGCGAGAGAGAAGGCAGGGGCTGCGGCCGCGTGAGAGACATGCTGTGGTGCTCGAGCGGAAGCTGGGGGAGGCCGTATCATGGAGGAGCAGCAGGTGCCTGTCCTCTCAGCAGCCACTGGAGAAATGCATCATTAGCAGAGAGCTTGCAGCAGACGGGGGAGCCACACGTCTGGACACTCCCCTTTTTCTCTGTCCCCTTTTTTCCAGCTTCACTCCGGAGCTCACGTCTCTCTCTCTCTCTCTCTCTCTCTCTCTCTCTCTCTCT
>JAOVYW010043987.1:0-25700 GCA_025775045.1 Hiodon tergisus
CAGTCTTTCCACGCAATAAGGAAAACCTGTAATTTGGATGTGCGCCACTTGCGCTCCAGCTTACGACATTCCTGCTTAAGTTTCCGCGTATAATCAGTGTACCACGGGGAGAATTTATTATGCTTTATTATTTTCATTCTCAGAAGAGCTACCAGATCTAGAGATATCTAGATCTGTTTGTTTTTTCTAGTAAGAACTCCAGAATTCATGTTTGATCTCATGATACCCTTGCATCTGACCACCTACATCACAGATAAAACCTAAAGTAGGATAATAAGTTGGTACTCTTTTTCCATCAGACAAATAGAGTTGAGGTTCATTGGTTGAGTACATGTATTCTCCTTTTTGCTTACCTTTCACCTTTAAAAATACGATTTGCATTGCTGTTTTTCCTTGTAGTTGCTCTGTATTTTGTGAAATGATTTGTCTTGTGACTGGTAGGTTCCTTTGTTTGCTATTTAGCCCATGGGCCTTGCGTGCTTGTGGAAGCTTGTGTGTCGCTATGTTGCTGTTTTCGGGTTTAGCAAACAGTCTCCTCTTAATCTTCATGGAGCCAATTGAAATGTATAAAACCTGATTTTACTATTGTTTACCGATTAAGTGATTAAATTGGAAATGTTTTTTTCTTCACAGGAGTTATAGATATTGTTTTTTGGATTAGCTTCTTGTCGGAATTATCCCTTTTTTGCTTAGTGCAGGCTTTGCTACTGTTACTGCAACATGCTTTCTATCGAGTTTAGTTTCTTACATGTTTATCTGAGAAACTTGCACTCTGGTATCCATTTTACCTTGTATACTCACACACCTATTGTGCTGCACTGACCCTTATGTTGACAGCTTGTTTCTTGACATTTGACGTGTCAGATTGCATTTCGACAAATACAGTACTCTTCTGGGCCTCAGCGACTTCGCTATCGTCCAGCCTCGAAGCTCTTGACATCATATGAGTGACTTTACTACTGATTTCATCTTCAGACGAAGCTACCCACAATGCTTGGCGTCAACTCAATGTTCTTTGTGTCTGCTTCGATTTGCTTTCTGCAGATAGCCGATTTAACTGTGTGCTGCCTTGGGCAGGAGCACGAAGACTGGGCTTTACTAGAACCTTTATGTCTCAACTCTTTATGTGAGCATTGCAGTGAACTTAAGAGGAGGGTGCTTTTTGAAAGGTCCTGGAACTATTCTGTGTCCTCGGTTTCTCTGACTTCGATGGGACTGCCTGTAGGAGTGCTCTCAGGGCAGATAAAGCAATCAATATCAGCGTCGTTCCAGGAAATGCTACCGGGAATGCAATTTTAGGTGCAGTAGACTAAGCCGCTCTGGCGAGTGTCCCACAGAACGAGAGGAGGTATCTGCTTATAGCAACGCCCCCTCAAGTGCAGAGTTGGTTCATCCTCAAAGTCCTTTACCTTCTCTTTTTCCCCTTCCCCCCTACTTAGTCTCAGGATAAGTTGACCCTCGTTCCCTAGCTATGACCATCGGAACAGAAATGTATCATTCTCGACAAGCTGAAGGCCACCGTTGTCAGCCTGGAAAAATTAGGGTGTACCTAAGGCAATCCGCCCCAGCTCCTCAGCTGTTGTCTGCAGACCATTCAGACTCGCCTTCTCTCAATATCCCCTTAGCTCAGCCAACTCATCAGCTGTGGTATGCAGAGCAGTCAGATCCTCCTACTTTCTATATCTCCTACACTCAGCTGGCTGCTTGTGTTGCAGATTGACAATCTCACTTGCTGCCTTAGATAGGGTTTGAGAGGCATATGGAGGATTCAGAGGTAATGCCACACTTTTTTGCCACTCTCAAAGGCATCAAAGTCCTGAATTATGTAGACAATTTTACATCACATCTCAAGATCATGCATGGCTTTACTCGTGGCTCATCACTTACCATCTCCAAGTCTAGGCTTGAGAGTGAATCATGTAGAGTTGATTCCCTGACCCGAGAGGTAGTTGAGAACTTCTGGAAAATGTCAGAACATCTCTGCATCTCCTATTATTACCTTTATACTTAACATATTCAGGTTTATCATTATATATACTGTTTTAGTCCGATGACATATGAACAATCCTCAATTGTCCATATAGTTAGGCGCCAAGTTCCAAAAAAAAAACAACAACATTTGACTCTGCAGACTGGTTATCAAAAGAACTTTGTCCAGTTCGTTCTTATAAACTTTCACTAGGATGCCAGTCTTTGCAAGGCTCCTCTTCACTGGCCGTTGGGTCTGCTTCAGTTCAGGAATCCTGTGACACATTGAGATAGCAACATTGCAATGTTCAAAAGTCGTCATCCATGATATGCAATCCTCCCCCACTGATGAAGATTTCCTGGTGTCCACTTCGGTCTCCCTGTTAGCATATCAAGGGGTGAGAGTGAGTGTGGATTCGTTTTTCCTGTTCTTGCTGACAAGAGCATAGCAGTTGGCCCATTCAATACCTATAATATTGAAAATCTGCTCAGTACGTTATTTCTGAGCGTACTATTTGCTCCTTCCACCATTCCTGAACTCTGTGGGTGATAAGGACATTGCAGTTTTAGTGTGATTTCCCTCGGCTTTACACATCACTTTTGTCACCTTTTCTGTAAAATGCTGTGAATTCTCAGTTAGAAGCACTTTTGCTACTTCTACTGCTGGTGTGTAATTTTGTGAATGGGTGTGTGGGTCTAAGTTGTTGCCTCATTTTGGTTTGTATAGTCATACCTGGGTTGCTTTATACACCTCCGAATGATGTCATGTATATCAGTGCTCAACTTAGGATGCCACCACTTTTGAGCCATTCTGTGTCGTATGCACCATCATGCCCCATTGAATGATAGACATTGTTCCAATTAAGGCGCTAGGCAATACCAAGGTGTCCCTAGGTCTGAGTGCACACGTCCCGTGTGTCGTTTTCCATGTATGTAAAAAGAGGAGCCATTTACGTAAAGATCTAAAGCCCCTTTAATGACCACTTCCCTTACTCTAGGGCTCCCTCCTCATTCATTTTCACCACAACACTGATGGAGCATCTCCTCATCTGGAGCTGGCAATAAGGTGGTATGGTTAAGGGAGGTCATGTGTAGCAAATGGATCGTTGGCATCAGCAAACCTGTTTCCCATTGAGTCCGCTGGGCCGAGTTTTCTGATAAGGTGGTTAGCACAGAGAGAGGAACACTAATAGTGATTTATTGTGTCCTTATCAATGGTGAGGCTTGGTTTAGACCCATAAAAGCTCCTTCTAGCACATGCAGGCATTCAGGGATCACTTAGTTTAGCCAAATAGTGTAACCTACCTTCTCTCTCACTTTTACAGTCTCTTGCCCAATGTCGTCGTCTTTCACACATCACTAATTCTTTGCCACCTTATCAGGAGGCAACTCCTTTAACATATTTCTCAACTCGCCAACACCCAAAGGACTATGTCCTTTACTCATTGCTCATAGGATTGTACGGGGAGAGTAGAAAACATTATTCTTACGTTTCCTAACTGGGTTTTTAATGAGAGATATGAGAGAATTGGTCATGGATCTAAATACTTCTGCTATCCAAGTCATGGATGACCACGAGTTCCCAAAGACACAGACGTCTTCTATCAGGAACGATCCAAAGCATACCTCCAAATCCACACAGTGTGTTCTCCTTCCTATATGTTCTCCTACCTCATCAAACATTACAGTAGATGACTCAGTGCTGTTATTTTTCCGAAGGGAGGGGGCACACAGTACTAAAGCGGGGGTGTCAATTGTGACACGCATGTTTCTGAAACACATTTTTTAACTAGATAATATTTTTTTACTTTAACACTGAATCTCTGTTATCTCTGGTTCATATTAAGAGTAGAGCATTTTTAGTTTTTGCAAAAATTTGAATAAATAATACTATTCCTACATATTACTTTAACAATAATTACTGGTATTTTATTTGAAATGTGCACTTATTTGGTATTTCAGTCTGCCGAGATGCTCCCCTAAGTTAATTGGATACGTATCACAATACTGAACAGCTTGTTTTTTGTTTTTTTCAGGCAGATACAAGTTCACAGACTTGCTTAGCTTGCTAACTAGTTAAGTTTATAGACTCAGTAACTAGCTAATGAAAAATAAACAGCATTATCTGTAGAAAACTAAGGTATGTCTGTAGCTAACATAGATTAAATGAGCACAATACAAATTAAGCCACATACATGGTTGTTGTATAAAATTTGTATGCATAAAAAAATGACACGTCATTCATCGATAATCATATTGCCATGGAAAATATTGTGGTCCATTGTGTATATCAATGAATCCATACACCCTTTGAGTGTGTGTGTGCGTGCGTGCAGGAGAGAGGAGAGAGAGAGAGAGCATGAAAGGGTGACACTGTGTACACTTCACAGGAGTCTCTATCTGCAGTGGAGGAGAAGTACAAGAAGGCCATGGTGTCCAACGCCCAACTGGACAACGACAAGGGCAATCTGATCTACCAGGTGGACACCCTCAAGGATGTAATTGAGGAGATGGAGGAACAGATGGCTGAGCTACGGAGGGAAGCAGAGGAAAAATACAAGGTACTGTATTACTCGTTCCCCTGCCACTGTCCTTGAAACGTTGGGTCTCCTACAGCCTATTTATGTAGAGTTGTTTCGAAATACTCCATGGTTGAAAAACTTTTCTATAGTGGTGATTTCCTAACTCTGGAAGTTTGAGAACAGTGTATATAGAATTTACATCCTAGCTTACACAAAATAACCACATACCAGTGGGATCATGGTGTCCACGGGCACCTTGGGGACTACTCTCTCCCATAACTAGAAAGGAGAAAGGTCTAAGAATACTTAGGTGATGCCCATGCCTTTGGCCCTGTTTCTGGGATTCTGGATACTTCCAGCCCTGGAAGTCTACCTCATCAAAATTGGAAGTTACCCTTGAGTACCAGATGAATGCTGGCATGATGTTTGCAATGTTCCCTCTAAGCTGCGCGTGTGCATGGCTTGTTGAAGAGTCCACACACCAGAAATGTCAGGCCTCAAAGTAAAACAAATCTGCATAAAGAAGAAGAAAAAGACTCTAGAAAAGCTAATTATGAATATAAACTGACAATTAAATGGACATTATGTAGCCTCAGCAGGAATAAACTATACCAGCA
This sequence comes from Hiodon tergisus, assembly GCA_025775045.1. Lineage (NCBI taxonomy): Eukaryota > Metazoa > Chordata > Actinopteri > Hiodontiformes > Hiodontidae > Hiodon > Hiodon tergisus. The sequence goes on from JAOVYW010043987.1 coordinate 5,108, forward strand.
TACAAAAGGTAAAACGGGGGTGGGCTCTTTGTACTTGAAGATTCTATGGCAAAATTCCCCCTTCTATCTCAGCACCCAAGATTTTAAAAAGATCAGGCCTGATTCCCGTACAGAATTTTATTAACTATTCCATAGCTGAGAGGCTCTGTATGAAAAGGCTCTACCACCAGATTTGTTTTTTGCTAGTCTTGGGACAGTCATATAGCCAGCCTCTTCTGAGCTAAGTAATCTCAAGAGATTGTAGGGGACTAGGAGGTCTTTTAAATACAAAGGCCCAAGAGCTTTTAGTGCCTTAAAAGTGAAAAGGAACACCTTGGCAGAGTGCTCTTTGGGTATACAGTGAAGTGATGCCAAGACTTGTGTGATGTGGACATACTTTTTTGCTTTGGCACCATTTTGCTCAAGTCTGTGAGCTGCCTGGAAAAAATGCATTACAATTTGATTAAGTTTAACGCCACGTGTGACGTAATAACCTTTTCCGGGTCCAAGCGCTCCTTTTCGCGATCATGTCTTTCTTTAGTGAGGCACCCTTAAGAGTTAAAAAGGGTTTAAAAGTGGTTAGTGTAGCTGTTCATGCAGGTGGTATAATTAGGGGTGGAGTCCAGGTATCCATGAAGAAGAGGATTTACAAAGTTAAGGTGAGTTAGAAGTTAGCAGTAAGCGAGCTAACTTAACGAAGATGCCATGTTTTGGATGAGGTATTTCTAAAGACAGAAAAACCTACAGGACTGCTATAACTTTTGTATGTAAACGAAGATTAAAAACTAAATATGTACCAGCCAGGTTTTGGAGGGTTAGTGAAGTTAGGCTAGTTTACATATAAAGTTAATGATCTGCCACCCCCCGGCTAGCTAACATTACAAAAATATTGTTAGGCTAATATAAACACAGCGCTGGCAATGTCTTGTAGAAGAGTTATGGTGAGGGTTAAATTGTTTCCAGTACAGGTGCACATTGAGTGCCAGTCAGTGAAGCACAGCACCTGCGAGTGCCCAATCGGCAATTAAAATCTTTAATCTCCGACTCTCTCCAACCGTGCTCAAACAATACATACATCACATATATATGAGAAACACGCCAGTAAAAATAAGACTCTAAGACATAAAATAGTGCATAAGTTAAGCTATAGTACTAAAGGTTGTTGTCATTTTCTGTCAACCTAGGTGTACATTATATTTGCATTTGTAACATAGACAGTTATTGAAATGTGACTGTTAAGTTTCAAATTTGCCTGATGACATAAATTCTTTCCGGATAAAAATCCTAATGGAAAGCCTGGTAGACAGTATCAGCTATGGGTTTTACAGGGCTTTTCTTGCTATGTACCCACATCTTCGTGTTTCGGTTATCAGGCTTGTCGGTCAGATAGCTAACTTCTTCACCTTAGCTAGGCAGCACAGACAAAGGGCTGATAACCTAAACACGAAGATGTGGGTTCATAGCAAGAAACACCCTATAAAACCCACAGACTATATCAGGGCTATCTGCAAAAAGTTGAAAAAACCTGAATCTCAGCCTATGCAGTAGATAGAGGGCCCGGACCTTGGACCCGGAAACATGACTAAACATGACTGTTTTCTGTATGTTTTATACAGAGAAAATGCTTTTTAAAATTTTAGCTGTAGTTCAATGGGAAAAAATGCAGCTATTGTTAACATGGTATTCAAATGAGAGATCTGGGTCAACTGTTCTCTGTCAAACGAAGTGGGAGGCACTAAGTTGCAAAGTATCAGTTTTACGATTTGTCATGCTGTTACTGTAGGTTTTTTTTCAGATAGTTTGCATGGTGATCTTAGGCTTGTGTTTGGCTGCTCAACTATGGAAACCCATTTCATGATGAACAGTTCTTGGGCTGACGTTGTTTCCAGAGGTGGTTTGAAATTTGATAGTGAGTGTTTCAGCTGAGGACAGAATTTTTTTTTGCTGCGCTTCAGCAGTTGGCGGTCCCATTCTGGGAGCTTTTGTGGCCTGCCACTTCTGTTTTTGCTCCTAGACTGTTCCTCTTAACAGCAGTTACTACAGTTAAGGGCAGAATTTTGAGATTGCATGGCTCTGTGCTCGATTTTTAATTACCTGTTTGCAACAGGTGTGGCGGAGTCCACTATCAAAGAATTAGGCATTTTTATTGCTGAAGTTGCTCAACGTTTATGCCCATGAAATATCTGACTTTGCTCATATTTGTAAAATAAGAGGGAACTTTGTGAGTATCAAGCAGTTATCCTCAATAATGCTAGAGACAAATGTATTCCATACTATAATATAAATAAGTTTATCAGTATGCAGTATTATTTTGTTATGTTTGATATAGCTTAGTTATATTTTATATTGTGTTTTCATTGTTGTTAATATCCATTTTGGATGAAACCAAGATGTTTGGTCTATTTTAAATTTTAGGAACTAGAAAGACAAAAGCACACGTGTACAGTCCTACAGCACAAACAAGAGGAACTGAAGGAGGGAGTCCGTCAAAGAGATGAACTCATTGAGGTAAGGCAATTACCTTTACCTTTACTAAATGTTCTCCACTGAGAACCAGTCTATACCAGTGGAGATGGACCTACACCATAAAATGTTTACAATAATCATGAATTCAATGCTTGGTTCAAATCCTACAATTGATACTGAGTACTTTTGGTTACTAGTTCACTTAGACCACCGTTGTGTTGGGAATATTCGCCAGATTCAGGTTCAGTTAAATAAAACTAAATGTCAACTTTTTTATATGTGGGAACAAATATGTTGGACCAATAAAAGCAATCCACAAAGGTTTTTCCATGGCTAAGCAGCTAATTCAAGCAATTTTTTTGTTGACGTGGTTTGTTCTTTTGAAAGTAGTTAGGGAAAAAAAAGTGTGGGTCAACCAGCATCAATCCAAAAACTTGAACTTGGTCTGGGTCTAATATCACATAATCAATATTAAAGTAGTGAAGGACTGATAATGATTAGCCTGTAAGGGAGTAGGTCAACAATGCGGCCCAACTGTGTCTCTTAACGCCTGTCGCCTACCATTCTGTGTTTGCGTTCCATGACATTTCCCCCTTCTCAGGTCGCATCTCACTGTCTCATCCTCTCCTGTTTACCCTCTTCTTTACGCCACTACTCTGTTTGCAACACACCAGGAGAGCCAGCGAATGCAGCAACAGTTAGATTCTCTCACCAGAGAAGTGTTTGACCTGCAGGAAACAGTTAACTGGAAGGACAAAAAGATTGGGGTAGGAGGAGGCAGGAGTGTTCTGGGACTTCGGCCACAGTAGACTGCAGTACTCTCCTGCTGCAGTGTGGTATGATTAACAACAGTACGGTGAACAACAACACTATATACTGGCTGCATCCTGCAATAAGAAAAGTACTTGTTGCTGTAAATTTGCAATTATTTTTATATTTTCTCTTGATTGTGCTAATGCATCTCTGCTCTTGGCTACGAATCCTGCCATCACATATGGGGAGGGTGTAGAAGCACGATTGGTTTGACTGCTGGCTATGCAGCTCCTGGTTCTGCACCAATCACTCCCGATGGCACTGTGGAAAAAATAGGAAGCTATGCAGAGACACGCCCCAAGAGAAGCCCTGCCCACCTAGCCTGCTGAACTGTCCCGGTCATAATCACCAAGTGACATGATTTGGATTGAACCTGCGCAATCCAGATTTTTTAAAAGCACAAATTTCGGCCAAGCTTATTTTCTAGTCCACTTCTTTATATGCTTCAAAGAAAATTATGGAATTGATACATTATGATAACGCCCTGCATCCATAGATACATACACAAATACTCCTTATATTTCTGTTTCTATATCAAAAAGTGGGCTATTTTTATTACTCCCTCTCTATTTACAATGCTACATGCAAGTGATGCATGAGCAGTGCATCCGGAAAGTATTCACAGCTCTTCACTTTTTCCACATTTTATGTTACAGCCTTATTCCAAAATGGATTTAATTAATTATTTTCCTAAAAATTCTACAAACAATACCCTTTATCTGAAGACAGTTTCCCCCTGCCCCAGGAGATGTTTAAGACCGCAATCTACTGTTTGGCACGATTGCATGATTAGAAAGCTGTAGAGACTAGACCTTAAGGAGTGATAGTCCAGTAGCAGATGTAAATATCACTATGTTGGGTTTTCAATAGCATGCTATGAAGAGGATGCTGTGTTGTTGACTTGCAACTTCAAACTTAAACCAACTTGTCCAGATGTCCTTATCCATTTATCTTTCTGAAGAGCAAATCTTGTAGAAAAGAGGATTTAGCCAACTTTTTAAATTCAGTTAATTATGGTTATCTTATGGTTAACTTAATAGTTAAAACACATGCCGGAGAAATGCATGTAATGTGTCTCCTTCTAGGGCAGCTCAGCCTTAAAGGCTAACATATGCATTTATCGTATGATACCATTGTGGAGTGAGGTTAAGGTGGGAAAAAAACAATATGCCTGAAAGGTTTTTTCTTTTCTTTCTCTAAAGCAGTCGTTCATTCAGAGGATAGATTCTTAATTGGTTCAATTTTTCTATTCCCACATTTACAGTTTCACTGCTTTAGCTCTATGGCCAGCATGTTTGCTCACTAATTCTGCATCTGACTGAGGGATTGTGTTTTCACTCAACAATGCCACTGAACTTTACCTTTACCTTTAACTAGTCTTAATATCTGTGTGTATGTGCGTGTGTCCTTCTCAACGCCATCTGTCTCTGCTATCATCTCTTCTATGTTTTTTGTTTTTTTTATCTTGCGTTGCTCTGTGCCATTCTGCTTCTCTCTTGCTCCCCCTGATGGTGGTTAGGCACTAGAGAGGCAGAAAGAGTACTTTGACTGCATTAGGAATGAGAGAGATGAGCTCAGAGAGGAGCTGGCCCACATCAAGGGAAAGTCCAGGACAGGAGAGGTAGGTGACCAGGTCTCTGTCAAGAGTCTGGTGTTTGTTATAGACTTCCTATCAAACACATTAAAGTTACTCCTTCTCCAACTAAATGCACTCCAGAAAAGGGCTAACGACTGCTGGCAACAGACCGAGGCCAACTGTTCAGACTCCCTGCCAGTCTATAGGGTAACTCCTTCTAAGGTCAAGCACACACTAGTGATGTATGTATCGCTTTTTGGCAAATAATACTAGTAGAGATCCTGATGTGTTGCCTTTCACAAGTGCCCTTTTCTTGTTAAATCCCCAAATTGAACACCCACTCTTTTCATAGGCCAGAATGGCTGGTTTCAAATGGAAAGTCCTGATTTTTACTAAACTGAAAATATTTAAAAGGATGGAGGGTAGACTGTTCTGTATTTAAGTGCATCCCTCGATTGGATTTAAAAAATGTATTCAGATTTTTGTCCGGTACTACAAATTAAATTGTATTGATTGATTGATTGATTGATTGATTGATTGAAGAACTCTTATTGATAGTGTCTCTATGGTTCTGCCCTCAACCACAGAAACACGGACTGGTCATCATCCCGGAGGGCACCCCCAATGGAGACATCAGCCATGAGCCAGTAGGCGGCAGGATCACAGTGGTAACTCAGGAGGCAGCCCAGGTGCTGGACTCAGCTGGGGAGGGGCCATTGGGTAAGTTTACTATGACTTACTAGTCTCTAAGACTTTTTGCTCAGTTGGTAAGGCATCCGTTCCCATTCATGCATTAGCTTTTGAATACACTGAAATCAGTCAGTGGTTTAGTCCACTAAATAAAATACCTGGTATGTTATTTAGGCCTGGCATGACACATGACACACCAGACACTGCTGAAAAGGTCATCTGTCACCAAGTAGTTAAAAAAAGAAAATTTTACCAGATATCACCAACATCTGTCATATTATATTAGTTTAAGCACATTATACAACTGTATTATTTTAAATATTTTTGCTGCCTAAGCTAGGGTTTCAGCTACAGGGATGGTTCTGATAATATAGAGATTTGTGAGAACTTGATATCAAGAATGTTTTATTTAACTGCCAGGAAGCGTATCATGTGCATTTAAATGCATTTACAAAGTTTCATCTTTCACTTTATATATGTTTGGGCTGTGGGCTGTCTCCTCCCTTCAGCCTACAGTATCCCTATCTTTGTGCCCTGCCCATTCCAGAAGACCCAAAGCTGTTCTCTGTCTCTCCGAATGGACCTGTCTCCTGCATGTTGCTGCTTTGTTTAGCCAACAACTAGTGGGGATTACATGAAGGATTTTAGGGTGTAGACTTTTTCACAGAACTGTTAGAATTCAGTGAGCATATTCATGCATACCTACATACATAACCGTGCTAACTATTTTAAAACGACAATTTATTTTGATCTTCAGATGTGAGGCTACGGATGCTTGCAGACGAAAAGGATGAACTTTTAGCGCAGGTACATAGTCTTCTTTAATCTATTGTTTCTGTGTTATTTTTTCATTTTATATAAAAAGTATAGTACTTCTAGGTATGTCTTCAAGGTTGGGAGATGGTCACTGCTAAAACTCGCCACAATAAAAATTGACAAGAAGTGACAGTGACAGAATTTTATAATTTTGTATAAAAATATTGATTGCTACTTGTATGAACTTAAGATTTTTGTATTAAGCATTTTTACATAAATGGACAGAGCATGTGATGTCTGAATACAAAAATTGTAAACAATGTTTTTTTGTTAATGCTATTTATAAGTTTCATTACATAAAGTTAACAAAAATACCTATTATATAATAAATAAAAAATATTTGTCAAATTCAGTGGCAATAATTGTTTTCCGAGGTCAGGTATGTTATGACAAATACAGATGAACACATATGCACTTGGGTATAGTTGCGTAGGCCGTGTTCGTGACATGTATTATCTGCGCAGGTCAAGTGATCTTTAAATCATTCAGCCTGTTCTTTATGATAATGTATAAAGGTCAAAATCTGCTAATGTTGAACAAGGAAATTATCATTTATTTTCTTAACAGCCAAGCTAAATTAGTTGTTACAGCAAATTCCCTCTTATATTTGAAATCTCTTCATAAGAAATACTTTGCTTCAGAATGAATAAATGAGTCAATTAAAAACAATAGCTGGCTGATGTAGAGAACATTTTTAGCAACTATTTATATGCCAATATATATGTAAGTTGATTGATTATTACTGATACCAGCCATTTAATCATAGAAATCACTGTCATTGTGCTACCACTTGGGTGGCTGTGCTATGGCTCTCTTCTATGATGACTTCTTGAAGCTACCTGGTACAACCCAATTTGTCGGAAAAAAAACAATAGGGTGAAATATAATTTACCCCCATCACCATCATTTTGCAGTTTCACATTTGGCAGCATAACCAGAAGTTACTAGCACACAATTTCCTTTAAATACGAAGTATGAATTGTCACTTATGGGTTTTTCGCCTTAAAGGTTATTGTTATCATTATTTATAAGGGCTAATGGGTAATTTTAGGGTCTTTAAGGATTTTAAGGTCCTTAAGGTCTCTGCAGACGTGATTCAACCACAGAGTTCCTCATCCCATGGTGAACTAATGCTGCAAGATCAGTACTCACCTGGTAGAAAAACAAGGTTGTAACAAGGTGGAGAGGTTGTCACATAAATTGAATTGAATGAATTGAATGAATTGCAGGTGTTATCAGTGTCCAGAACTTGCTTTCTCTTCTTACATGGAAGGTACTAGGTTACCTTGCAGCCTAACCCTGCCTTTCTGCCTTAGACCGGTACATCTTTCCATGTGAACCAGTCTTCTACCCCTTATATCTGACAGAGTGCATGTATGCTATGTCCGGTGAGAGCGCTAGCATACTAAGTAAAAAGTGCAGAGCTTTTGCCAGTCCAAACAATAATTTTTCTGCTATGGATCCCAGTCATAGGGTGGCTCACGGAGACTGTTAAAATGGCATAGAATCCCAGCAAGCTGCTTCCGCCTAAGAATATCACTGGCCATTCTACTAAATGGCCGCCCACTGCTTAAGTGTATAGGTCACGACATCTGCTGCGCTTAAGCATCGGTCTCAAGATTGTACCGGCTGAATGTCACAGATGCATAGAGCCCTGGATTTGGCACAGGAGCGGCCTCTCGACTTGTGTCCTCTTGTTTGCTGGGTGAATACTATTGCATGCGCATGCCCATCAGTAATGTTTAAAAAATCATATAAATATATTGTAGCACGCCAGCGTGCTCGGCTCAGGAATAATCAGCGACACTATTTCCGGGTTCTCCGGCTCTTTTGCCAGTGGCTTGTTTGTAACACAAAATAAAGAAATAAAACGCTCTTCAGGGATCCCCGTCAATGGTTCACCCCAAACAAAACCAACTAAAATAACAAACAAAAGAAAAATCCAACTTTCAATACAAACGCTTTTTCTCCGTCCAGCCTCCGTCCGCCTATCTTTCTTATTTCTGCCTGCTTCTCGCCATTCTCCTGCCTGGCTCCTCTCCCGACTTCCAGTGCCTACTGAGGGCTGTTGTATTACGTTCATAATTCCTGTAATTGGTTACCGGTGCTGGTGGGCTTGCCCGAACCTCTCCTGCACGTGTTCTTGAGACGGACGCGTGGCACATATATAGTTAACGTATGGTTATCATGACCTCAGCTCCCCAAAATAGAAATATTAACCATCACTGTTCATGGTCACTGTGTGAAAAGCAACTAAATAGACGTAACTCACCATGATGTGCTTAATTTATGTTAGTTGTCTTCCATGTTGACTTTAGCTATGGTTTGTTGAGTTCCCCGCTTTCTGTTGCAGTTTTACATCTCATTAAATTTCAGTAGTATTGATATTGTAGTAAGTATTGTAAGTGAAGTTGACCCAGAAAACAAAGGAATAATGTTTAATTGGAAAATGCTACAATTCAGTACCCTGTTTCACTGCAGGAATCTCATTGCCTTGAATATCAGTAAACAATCTAGGGCTCAGTCTCTGAGAAAGACGAGAGCAGATGCTGGTTAACGATGAGCTCTAACGATTCCCACCCATGTCAGCGCATGCAGCGCTCTACAAGCCACAATCGGCAATTGACATGATCTGGATCCAAATTACAAAATCGAGATCATAGGGCTCATTTGTCCTGTGTTTTGAGCCAGAGAGAGGCCAATCTTGAATCCTTAAAACTTAACTGAAACTTAAATTAAAAGAAAGCCAATATTAGTATACAAATAGACTAATTTAAAAAAATTAAAACTGAAATAAATTTTGTACACTGAGTTTCATAGTTCAAAATAGTGCATTATAAGTCATGTGTCCATGTCCTTTGCTGAACCTGAATCAGTGTTTCTTTCTTTCCTCTTTGGCCTTTAGATCAGAAAACTAAAGACGCAGCTGGAAGAAGAGAGACAGAAGAACTCCAAGATGGAGAGTGTCTTCACAGACAGTGAAAGGCTGGAGAATGGGACAGACTTGCACTTGATCGAGATGCAGCGTAAATCCTCCTTCTCCACCCCTTCGTTACGCATGATCATCACTAAGGAATTCTCCCTTAATTTTCTTTAGCTCCTTTCAGTTCCTTTTCAATATTAAACCACTCCATTATAAACAATTTAATTTTACCAAACAGCTACAGATCACCTGATATATTTGGAAAAACCAAAAACTCATATTACATTCCGCTTAATTTCTTGCTCTATTGGGTGACTAGTTTAGTTTTTACAACAAGACTCAGTTGGTTCAACCAGATTCAGTTCCACTGTCCAACAACGATACTTGTCCTTGGTCCATCCTAATGATCTTTAGCCAATGTTGGGAAAGCGTAAAAAACTGTTGTTGCTAAAACTGCAAATTACGTTATCTAAAAGCTACTAAATAAGGCCACATGTACTAAGATTTTGACCCCAGAGAAAAGTTGTAAACTTGAGGCACCATATGCATGCTGATGTATTTAGTTTAATTTGCCCCAAAATGCAATCTAATCAGCCATTGCAGACCTAATGCTTTGTGAGATTAATAATGTTTACGAATGATCTATTGGGGGTGGAAACGCCATCGTTGAGAATGCTGAAGTCATTTTATTTTACAGGAGATGCCAACCGGCAAATAAGTGAATACAAGTTTAAGCTTTCAAAGGCAGAACAGGAAATCGGTACAATGGAACAAAACGTGAGTAATGAGGTATTCCTCGGTTGTACTGTTAATGTCATGCTGTCTTTTCTCTACTGCTTAAGTTGCATAAAAAGGAATATTCTAGAAAAAAATTACCTTTTAGTTGGCTTCATCAGACAATCTTGACAAACAACACAGTGGAAGCAACCAAAGCATGAAAAAATCATTTCAATCATATTTTTTGTAATCTCTTAAACCTCTTGGCTTGGATGATAGAAGTGCAGATAGAAACTTGCCTAGACTTTTTTCAGCTAAGCAAAGCTCTTCCGATGGGGACATTCCAAAGGCTTTCTGATCATAATACAACCGCAATAAGTGCTCAATAAGGGTTTGTTCCCCGGACTTCAAAAGCAGTGAGTGGAGGCTGAGGTCCACAATATTTAATATTTTTTTAAAAGGTTCATACATTAACTCCAGCATTCCCCTGCTTGGCCACAGTGGATGTTTTTATAAATCAGTTTTATTTAATTCATTGCTGCACCTGGGATCATAGCTCTTTAAAGCTCAAGTTTAGCAGCATACTTAATTTAATGTAATTAATTTTGCTTACTACTGTTGTAATCAAAATGATTCCACCCCCATTGCAAATCACGTTTATTGTCAAAATTTACAGACTTTCAGTTGTTTGCAATGAACAAATCAAACAAAAGCAATTGAAATAGCTCAACACGACAAACGTGGTTTCCCCAAATTCAACTGAAAATGCAACTTATAATGACTTCTCCAGTCTCAAAATTATTGAACCCCTTGAATAGAATCTCTCAAAACAGCACAAATGCGTAAAACGGGTATTGTCTCAAGCACACCTGATGCAACTAATCAAGGGCTTCATTAGTTGCACCAGGTATGCTTGAGCTGGAACACATGAAATACCTGAACTGGCTAGGGGTTTAAGTGTCACGTTTGACTGCAAAAGTCAAAAGAATGGTCCAAAAAGTAACAGAAGAAATCATCGCCCTTCACAGACAAGGAACAAGATACAAAAAGATAGCAAAGGCACTGAATATTCCTAGAGACACCGTTGTAAGCATAGTTCGCAAGTTCAAAGTTAAGGGAACAGTGGTTACACTACCTAGACGGGGCAGAAAAAGGAAGCTATCAACAGCTGCAACCAGATTTCTGAGAAGGCAGGTTGTGAAAAACCCTCGAGTGACTACAAAAGACCTGCAACAAGACCAACAGGTACTTAGGTTTCAATGAGCACAGTAAGGCACGTACTAAACGCAGATGGTTTCCATGCCAGAACTCCAAGACGTACACCACTACTGACCCAAAAGCACAAGAAATGTCGGCTCCAATATGCTCAGAATCATGTAAATAAGCCACAGAATTTATGGGATTCTGTTCTGTGGAGCAATGAAACAAAACTGGAACTTTTCGGCACCATGGATCAGCGGTATGTCTGGAGGAAGAAAAATTAAGCATACGCTGAAAAGAACACTCTGCCCACAGTCAAGCATGGTGGTGGCTTGGTGATGCTCTGGGGCTGCTTTGCACTGTCTGGCACTGGAAACCTGCAGCATGCAGCAAGATGGATTCATTGAAGTATCAGGAAATCCTAGGAGAGAACGTCGTGCCATCTGTGAAGAAGCTGAAGCTTGGGCGTTGATCCCAAGCATACCTCAAATTCTACCAAGGCTTGGTTGCAGAAGAATTCTACAGTGGCCATCACAGTCACCTGACATGAACCCCATAGAAAATCTCTGGTGGGATTTGAAGAAGGCAGTTGCAGAGCGCAAACCCAAGAATATTACTGAACTGGAGGCCATTGCTCATGAGGAATGATAAGATTCCTCAGGAAAGCTGCCATAAGCTGGTGTCTTGCTATGCATCTCGTTTGCAGCAGGTCATAACCGCAAAATTGTGCTCTACTAAGTACTAAAGATGCTTACCATGAAGGGGTTTAATAATTTTGAAACTGGAGAAGTCATTATAAATTGCATTTTCAGTTGAATTTGCGGAAACCACTTGAAGCATTCGTTGTGTTGAGCTATTTCAATTGCTTTTGTTTGATTTGTTCATTGGAAAAAGCTTAATGCAGTAAATTTTGACAATAAACCTGATTTGCTATGGGGGTTGAATAATTTTGATTACAACTGTATATAACATCTTTTTATAATAAAAGCTATTTCTAAACTTTAACCCTAAGGCACAAATTTAAAAACTTTGAGCCAAAAGCTCACAATGACGAATGCATAATGAAGGATATATGGATATACGTATGATTTTATTTTATCCCACCCCCACTCTAATCACCAGTTTTTCTTATCTTTCAGATCAACAGACTTGAAGGACAGGTGTCCAGATATAAAGCAGCTGCTGATAACTCTGAGAAAATTGAGGATGAGCTAAAAGTTGAAAAGAGGAAACTTCAAAGAGAGGTACAGAGCAGAAAAACAGGAATTGTGGTCAGGATTCATCCCTTTCTTATCTCAAATTGTCAAATGATAGAGCCTGGATACACCAACAGAATTAGTCAAGATAAATACTCCTTTTGGAAGAAATAAAGTTATTATTTATCAGTAACAAATAGAAGCTACAATCTGTCACTTGTGTACATTCAGGAAATGCATTATTATTATTGATGGAAACATAAAACATAATCAGATACCTGCAGTCTTCAAACTGTTTCATTCATTTGGCAGGCTGTTACAGATTAGTGGTTGAAATGAGGTACCCTCTATTAGCTCCCTGATACCTGCTCTCTCCTTGCAGCTCCGGACTGCCCTAGACAAGATTGAGGAGATGGAGATGACCAACAGCCACCTTGTCAAACGCTTGGAGAAAATGAAAGCCAATCGAAATGCCCTTCTGTCCCAGCAGTGAGCAGGAGAAGCATCAGAAATTCAACTGGCCCTCTCTCCTCTCTAGTTTCTCTGCTCAAAATTTTGTTGTTGTTGTGCCACGACCGGCATGCCTTTTTCTGTTTTTATATGAATTAAATATAAGGGCTTTTCTGGCTCTATCCTGACTCCCCCTCAAGGTGTGTACCTCGTGTTAGGGAAGGGGCAGTGCGTTTTCTTCCCAATTCAATGGTTTTTTCGTTTTTTAGAGCTTAATTTTAAAATTTCATATTACTCACAAAGTTTTGATTCCTGTCAGCTGGGTGCTTGATTAGTTTTTCTCTTTTTTTTACGTGGCATGAATTGATCACATTACCGCTTTTAAACTTTAAACCACCTCAAGGGCTACTTTGGCCCAGCACCCAATACAGTAAAGTGCCTTCTTACATGGAGAAGAAGCGATTTGGGGTTTGAATTCTTACACTAAGTATGAAAGAAATTATTACTGGTACAATATTAAGTATTTTAAATAGATTGCTGTTATGAGTTTTTATTTTATTTTATTTTATTTAGAACCTATTAACAGTATGATGGCTTTTGATTAGTGGGAAATTCTCAAATATATATTTAAAAATGTTTTTTGGATAATGTGTAAATGGGAGCTGTATATACAGGGTGGATGTTTTTGCATGGAGTTTGGCACATCAGATTAATTTAAAGGCAGAATTTTGGTCAATGAAAAAGGCAATGATTTGTCAATTATGAGTAAGATACAAGTACTTCAGAAAGAAGTTATTATACATTATGTGCTATACTTTCACAAACTATATTTTTTCACTGCTAGAAAATGAAGCAGTTTTCAGTCTCAAAGTGATTGGGACTGGGGTAACTACAGCATTAAAAATCTACTCTGGAAGCAAATTAATATATACACTTGTTCCTTTCTCATTTGTTTCTCATTTTACTGTTGAAAAGTTAAGATATCTATCTATCTAGTATAAAATGCCATACATCCTATTCAGTAAGTTCCTTTTTGACAAAAAGCAGCATATCATTGTCATCCTGCGGCCATGTGTAAACATAATCGACCCCTTTACTGATAAAAAAAAAAAACACAATCACACCAAAAATAACCTTACTCAACACCCTTTACTGGATTTATCCATTCCTATTAATTTAACATCAATTTATTTCTGTATAGCCCTTTTTTCATATGTTTCATGTTCCCGGGTCTGGACCCTCTGAAAGAATGCCATGTGGCAGCGGTAGCAAAGAAATACTTGCTAAAATAGTAGGAAGAAACCTTGAGAGGAACCCGGCTTAAAGAGGAACATATCCTCTTCTGGCCGGAACTGGGAGCTATAATAATCCTAAATTGTCTATCAATATTCGCCAATTGTTCCTGTGGGAGGCTAATATCATATCCACATGACTGTTCTGTGGAGAGCAAGGGAAAATCCTGACGTCATGGCATCCAGGGGGTGGGGGTTTCTGGTCTGTATTGTTTGGTGTTTGCGCTGGTTGAGGTTGAGGTTGTCCTGTAGCTGAGAATGATTGCTCACATGAGAGAGAGAGAAAATGGTGGGAGATACAGCATTGTTAATGTTTAAATATGGATGGGAACAAATCAAACGGCAGTATTTATCTATGGCAGCATACAAAGAGGGTTGAGAGCAAGTATAGGACACATGGTCGTGAAGATGATCCGATAACATACTGCCCCACCAAAGGAAAACTTGGCCAATTAGGGTAGTGACTTGGCACTTGATCATAATTTTTACAGTTTGACAAGTATTTCTGGCTGTACTTAATTAGTGGTTGTGTTTATTGTTTTCTGTGAGTGCACTCATCGAAGCGCACACACACATTCATGGTGCTCTTCCGAAAGGAGTGTGTCCCGGGCCAGAACGAGGCAAGTATGAGAGACCCAACGAGCAGTGGCCCAGCTCTCCATCCTCCTCCTCTTTATCCCTCTTCTCTTATTTTGTACTAAAATACGTAAGTTACAATAAATTTGCGATTGAGACCGTTTACTGCAATTTTACAGCAAAATGTCTCTAAACTAAAGTGACGCTGAGTGCCCAATCTACTGGCATGTACAGTGGCGCACAAGTGCTTCATTAAGATTCTCTACAAGAGTTTAAGCAAAGGAAATTAGGGGTTTTCCTTGCTGTGAACAGTGGAAACCCCCAGGTGCTCACCGTGACCTTTCAGATCACCTTCCCCACTATCCTCTGCATTACTTCCTGGTTTGATCAATTGGAGTAGTTACAACTTTCACCTCTTCAGCAGGTTAAATACAGCTTCAGCTGTATTTCCTGACTGCTGATCTTCCTCAAATTCCTTAGGATTATTCTGCTTCTTCCTCAAGCAACTGTTAGGATTTAACAGCTGAGGTATGCTCTTGAGATTGGGCAGGTAACATCTTAGTCGGTTTATCCTCAACTGGTGGAATGCTGGATGGTTTCCTCTTTATGGGAACATTATAGACTACAAACAGGTGATTGCAATGGAATAAACTGATAATCATCAATTGAGGTTGGTGTTGTCTTTTCCTCGGCTGCGAATTGTCTTATGCTCTGTTTCATCCTCCTCTGCTACCGACAGATACCCAGTATGTAACAGGAGATCCCTGTGTAGGGTACAGGTTGAAACGTCATTTACCAGCGGGACCAAGCAGTACGTCTCCCGTCGGTTTTAGAAGATGGTATACGGTGGACTCCCATTTGTCTGCAAATTTGTGTTTATTCCGCAGGCAGACATTCCTTCTCCCAATTCTGTCTCCAACTTCAAGGGTAGATTCTTTGAAATGTTTATTTCAGACGGGTTTTTTTTGTCTGCTACTTTATGGGAGTTTTTAATAGCAGTCTTCTAGATGACATTTGACACTTCTGGGTTGCCTCTTGGATGATGACTGGTGCATACTTTCTTGATACCCACTGTAGCACAGAGCTCTTGGATGATAACGAGAATGTCTTTTGTGTTTCAGCTGTCAGGCTCCAAGAATAGAAAACAAAACTATCAACCTAACTCCATTAGCCATGGTTGAGTTTTTCTTGATGCACTGTCCACAAGTTTTAATTTTGTGCTCAACATCATAGGACATCTTAACCAGTTCCCATTAGCGCTTAATTCCCATGTTTCCCAAAATCATCTTAGAGACTCTTAGAAGTACCAGTTGATAAAAAGTTTCGTTTTTGCAGGCACTGTCTATATAAGAGACCTCTTCTAATTTCCAATCAATTCCACTTCTTAATAATGAGTTTGAGTTTAGGAGAATTGAGTGCTGACATTGCAAGGAGCTTAGTCTCCAGCTTCCAGTAGCTGGATGTCACGGCTGATTACAGGGTCAGCTCACTGTTGTTTTAGCTCTTCCTCACTAAAGGAAGGTACTGTTACATGTCTGTCAAATTACTGTTGACATCATCAGCCCCCTAGCCAGTCCTTTCAAAATCCAGTGTTCAATTTTTAGCTAATCATAAACCACAATGTTCCAATGGCAAATTTTCTCGCTTTCTTCTGAGGTACCGAATAACACACTCTCTTCCAATGCAGCTCCATGCTGGGCTACAAGGAGAGACAGATCTTGGGCAATTTTCAGGTAAAAGCAGCTATTTGAAGATTCCAGAGCGGAGGGCGACCTGATCCGCTTGTATCTGTACCTAGTTACACTAGAAGACGCACACCAGACACGTGATCCTGGGGTCTATACTACGTTCTACCCTGGCAGAAAATAACTTTCCGAGTGCTGCTTTTTCAGAAGCGAGGAAACCTTTTTATTCGTCCCAGACGAGTTGGACTGCAGCTTACCCCTCTGGCAGAAATAGAAGGTACAGGAAAAGAAAGAATCCTTTTTGAAAGCAAGGAAAGCAACTGAGCTACAGAACAGCATGTTTCTTCAGAAGAAAAAAAACCTTGTTTGTTGTTCTCCGCAATGGGATGCAGTGATGGAAACTTGAGGCCGAACACTCGTCCCCAACCTGATAACTGCAGAATTCTATCCTCCCCAAGGATAACCCCACATAAGGCTGAATCTGGGCAGGCATTATAATTAGCTGTGTTTTAAATACTGTGTGTTTTAAAAATTCTGTGTGCGAGATTTGTGAAGCTACACACTAACCTTTGAATGGTTTTGTTTCTTTTATAAGCCGTTTTGTTTTAAAACATGTACAACCCGCTGGCTTTTCTAATTTTATTTCCATTAAATAGTAAACTGTTTAAATCAAGCTATGGAGATTGAAGCATAAGTAGAAACCACTACAAGGGAATCTGAGCAATTGTATACCTCAAAGTAAATGCTTTATATGTGTATCCAGAGGTTGAAGGAAAAACCCTTTGAAATGGAACCAGATACGGGAGCCGCAGTATCGCTGATATCATATGACAAATGTAAAACAGTATACAGTTGCAACTACAGAATACATATGTTCTCCTTAGGACTTACACAGGGGAAGCTGTAGCGATGGAGGGTGCCATAGAGGTATTAGTGAAATTGCATGGACAGCAACAGATATTGCCACTATCAATCAATCAATTTTATTTTTATACAGCGCTTTTCACATGTTGCCGTGTCACAAAGACGCTTTACATACAGAAAAATACAGTACGTCCCAGGCCTGACCCCCTCAAAAGGGTCCATGCCAGTGGCAACAGTATATGTAATTATCCTTGAGATTGGCTCAGATTAATCAAAATAAGGCATGCACCAGTGTTCTCTGAGGCTTTGGGGACACTAAAAAGGTTTTTAGTCTAAGGTAACCTTAGACGTAGTGCAAAAACCAAAGTTTTGTGGGCCAAGACAACTTTCATATGCCACATTCAACCACCATTCTGGAGGCAGAACTGGAACACCTGGTTGACACTGGAGTCTTGACACCCATTCATTGTCCCCATCATCAAGAAAAATGTATCTGTACTCTTAACCCGATGTTACAGGTAGAACAGTACCCCATGCCTAGGATCAAGAATCTTTTTGCTTTATTAGTGGGGGGGGCAGTGATTCAGAAAACCTGATCTAGTTAATGCCTACCTGCAATTTTTCAAAGAGCCATGGATCAGGATTACCCAATATGCATTGAAATCTGGATGACATCCTAGTCATGGGTCACAACGATGCATCTCATCTCCAGAATCTGGTGGTGGTGCAGTGTTTGGAGGACTTTGGTCTGCATGTACAGAAAAATAAATGTGAGTTCTTCAATCCGTCACTGAAGTATCTGGGACTTACATTGATGTGTCCGGCCTACTCAAAGCTCCAGGGAAATTGCAGGCTATTATGAAGGCCCCTACACCTGAGAACATTAGTCAGCTACGCTGGTTTCTGGGTCTTCTGAATTATTATTATGGTTTATTCAGAATCTCTCCATAATTCTGTCTCCTCTCAACAAGTTGCTATGCAAAGAAACACACTGACATTGGTCGAGAGGCTGTAAAATGGGGTTCACAGGATGTTTAGGATGTACTGATGCACTATAGGTGGGCCCTGATTCTCTGCCCGCAGCTATAAAATTGTATATAGGAAGGTGGAGCTAAACAGAAATGCGGACGGCCTGTCCAGGCTGCCTTTGAAAGTTAAAATCGCAACCAACCCAAATCCAGTAGAGGTTTTTTTGCGTCAACCAAATGGAGGCACTTCCCAGCAGTGGTAAGGATATCAAAAGGGAAACACAGCGGTATGGGAAATTGTAATGACGATGGTCTCTATACAGCCTAGCAGGGATGTAACAGCCCTAACCTCCTTCATAAGTAGACGACACAAACTGACAGTGCACCAAGGGTACATTATGTGGGGAGTGTGGGTTGTGGTTCCATTTAAACTGCGGTGGAAGGTACTGGATAAATTCCATTGGGGTCACCCCGGTGTAGTTCTCATGAAATCTCTGGCCCAGAGTTATGTTTGCTAGCCAGGCCTGGACGTGGAGTTTGAGCTGATGATGAAGATGTGTATGTCATCTCAGGGAGAGCGGAAAGCACCTTCAAAAGCGTCACTTCATCCATGGCCAGTGGCCCAGCAGCCCATGGCAACGGCAGCATGTGGATTTCACAGGACAGTTTGAGGACTACATGTTTCTCGTGATGGTGGATACCCGCATAAAATGTCTAAGGGTGGCAATCGTGCACTCAAAAAAAGAAAAAAACATCAATGTGTTGCGTGGACTGTTTAGTCGACTCGGCCTGCCAGAATAGTGAATGATAACGGACAATGGTTTACTGCGACAGAGATGTCAGCATTTCTGAAGCCCAATGGAGTGGAGCACATCAGAAGTGCCCCTTACCACCCAGCTACTAATGGCCTGGCCGAGCGCTTTGTACAGACAATGAAAGAGTATTGAAAGCATCAAAGGGTCAGCATACCCATATCCATCAATGGCTTGACAACTTTCTACTCACCTACCGCAATACTCCACATGCCACCACAAATGAATCAGTAGCCATGCTACTACTGAACAGATGGCTGTGGACCTGCTTTAATCTGCTCAAACCAGATGTGGATGCAACAGTCCGTTACAACCAACAGGCACAGATTCACAGCCGGGTGAAGAAGTCCAAAGACCACTGCTTTCAAGTGGGACAGTCAGTACTGGCAAGGGATTTCAGGAGGGGTGGTAGTCGGTCTCCAGTGGTATTGACTGAGAGAACTGGTCCTGTTTCCTACAGATTAGTCATGGGGGAAGGAGAAACATGGAGGTGTCACCAGTTGCTCCCCAGGCTGGCAGATAATCACAGGGAGCCTGAGCACTTCACACAACACCGACAACCTGATTCCCTTGGAACCCTCTTCCAAACCCTGCCCAAGCCAGGCCTGACTTGGAGAGCAAAGAACACCTGAGGGGCTCAAGGATGGGTCCCAAGGTAGAAACTGAAAAACATTACCCAACCAGGCTTTATGCAACACCAGCAACCAATTTGGTTATCTACTAAATTCTCCCCACTCAGTAACATGCCTACTGACTAGGTGCTTGTGATTGGCGACTCCGTTGTTAGAAACGTGCGTCTAGAGTCACCAGCGAACATAGTAAGTTGTCTTCCGGGTGCCAGTGTGTCTGATATTGAGTCAAATTTTTAAACGCTGTAAAAAGCTAAACGTAAAAAAAACAAAAGACTTCTGAGTCAGACTGTAATTTACTGTGGCCCCACTCCCACTTTTAGAGGTGATGAGGTGTACAGCAGACTCTTGTCACTGAATTGCTGGCTGGTGTACATCAAATTGGAATTCTATGTGGGGAAAGCCTGGCGTTGTGAAGAGAGACGGACTCCACCCGAGCTGGAGAGGTTCTCTTCTATTATCCAAAAACATAGCAAATAGTCTAAATAATAGCTCTAGCTGACATCTATTGGCATCAGCCAGGAAACAAGCACTTGGTCTTACAATGATGCCTGACTCCTTCTCCGAATCCGAGATTAGGAACCAGACTGAGATTAGAAACAATATTGAGACTCTTTTCCCCGCCATGTTAAAAGTAAGTCATTAATATACAGAAATATTTGCTATAAAAATCTGATCAACATTCACTGTAGTAATCCTGTATCTCTTAACAATAAACCATCTGAAAACAAATTAAGAATTAGTTTACTAAATGTTAGATGTCTTGTGAGTGAAGTGACAATGGACAATAACGTTGTTATCAATCAATCAATCAATCAATTTTATTTTTATACAGCGCTTTTCACATGTTGCCATGTCACAGTATTTACATAAAGAAAGATACAGTATGTCCCAGGCCTGACCCCCCAAAAGCATGCCTGTGGCAACAGTGGCAAGGAAAA
>JAOVYW010043998.1:9294-25699 GCA_025775045.1 Hiodon tergisus
TAAATAACCCATGCCAAGCAGGAATAATAATAATGATAAAATAGACTTTTGTTTTTTAAGGATAAATGTGCATTTGAGTCAGCATCCCTTTAATAATTTAATAAAGCTTATTTCCCATGATGACAACAGCCCGGAAAATTATGGATTAATGATAATAAAAGGAAAATCCCACTCTGGGTAGAAAATGGAAATCCCAGTCGCACATAAACACAGAACCGCTAAGAAAACATACGGCTACATAGCTACGGCTACACTGAGGACTAATCAGCACATGCACTGCACTAGTAATTACCACCCATTTAACATCCATGTTACTAAGATAACACATAATTACACAGTCAACAACCATAACCTTTAAGTTGTTTCTGTAATTTGCAGCTTCACAAATTCTGACAGATGACTGAGCTTCACTAAAATGGGCCCAGAGTACCAAAGAATCTCTTGAAAGAGAAAGCAGTCTTTTGGCGACATTTTTTATCATTTTTAATATAATTTTTTTTCTCCTCTAAAGACAATTATTATTTTTTGCATAATATTTGAACTTTGTTTTTTATCCTTAAGTTTGTTTTGTTTAGCAGAGACATTGTAAATCTGCCAGCCACCCTAATTTGATTAGAACTGGAATGAAATGGTTTGTTAAAATAGTCAATGTGCTTGGATTAAAGTTTAATGTTTTTAAACAGTCCAAGAACACCTTTATTTATGTATGGGGAAGCCATATGATCTTCTGCACATTTGATTTTAACATGCCAACGTTCTTTCATTCTTACTAACTGTGACAGTATTCTTGTGGGAGTTTTTGTTTGGATTACTGCCGCAGAAAAATTATACGAGTTTGCAGCCAAAGTGAAACATTAGAAATCAATTCAATTAATTTTTGTAATATGACTTTCGTGTTCAAGGCTTTTCTTAAATGTTCAAAAATAAAGAAAAACTTTGGAAACAAAAAAACAATTTGTGATTTTTAGATAAACAAATATTTCACTATGAATGGTGCCCATAAATGATGATTTAGACCTTCAGACTTCAGTGATTTCCCAGAAATAAACTAGAATTTTGAAAAAACCCTTAAAAAACAAAGAGTTTCTTTTAGAATAAACAGGTATTAAAAAATAACGCACTAACAGAAAGCATTAGCAAAGGCACGGACCAAATCAAAAGTTTTACAATCCGCTAATCACATTTAATATAATTGTATTTAATAGCGTATTCTTTATTTAGCAAATATCTTATTTATTCTCTTCATGAAAAAGAAAACGCAATTGAATGAAATTTCTCTAAATGCAATCAGCGGGTGGCCAAAGTTTTGATTTGGTCTCAGCCACTCCTTGCGCCAAAACCACTGATTTTTTAAATTCTCCTCACACGTTTCAATTTGATGCCAGTTGCACTGAGCTGGTCCGATATCCCATTATAAAAACGCAAAGTCTGTTAAGATTGGCCTGTTTTCCTCATGGATGGCGCTGGGGGAGCGCTGTTAGGGCGAGAAGAACAATAACCACCATGACCTAAAGAGAGATTTCCTGGCTGAGGTATTCCTTTCTCCGCCAGTCCCGTTTCAGTCCTGTTTTAGACCAAGGCTGTTCCAAGGGCAAATTAATCTGGCAGGCGGAGGAGGGAGGGTGTCTGCGATTCTCTCCCAGCCCTGAGCCCTTCTGAACGTTTGGTCAAATTGAAATCGTGGCATGTTATTTCATTCTTACTTCCCACGGTCAATTTAAAGAAGTTTCCACTCTGTCTGTGTCTGTTTATCTGATTGTCTTTTGGTAGATTGCATCAATGGGAAAACAACCGCTCCGGTCGATTTCAAGGTTACTCGGGAACCCAGATATTACAAATACAGCACTTTCTGTAAAATGACAATTTCACAAAGTTTTTTTGGGAAAATATTCACTGACACATATCTTAGGAAACAGTTCGATATAATTTTCTTGACTAATTCACCTCTTCAAATTAGTTTCACGCAGTACTTTTGAGTAATCAGCAGCACTTTGCTTTGGGTATTGCTTGTGTGTTAGCCTCCATTCATTTTTTTTAAAAACTTATCTTCCTCATAATTAAAATTCTGTGGGAATCAGACATGAGAGATAGAGATAGACTTGAGACACAGAAATCCCAACGCAACTAGGCCGAATGGCTCTCCTCTTCTCCACTTCCAGCTTTTAAACTCTCACCTAACAAATGGGTCTTCTGGGAAAAAGAGCTGCCGTTTTGTCCATCAGCTCCCATGATTGCCCAAATTCACAATTTTCTCAAAAACATAATACTTTCAATAAAACTTTTTACAAAAAAGTACCCAATGACTGAATTCATGATAAAAAAATAAAATATTTTTTTTTGCGTCATTCGTGCCGCAAGTACATACGATTGTAAGCGGTATGGATATATGGTATATCATGGAATATAATGAAATATTCTAATGTCAAATTTAAAGCCAGCAAGAAAGGAACTGATAAATGAAAACATCCCCACAAACAGACACACACAACAAATATATACTGCTTTCATACGAGTTTCTGCTGGCTACTTTACCACACCGCCAACTATTTCTGAAAGGAATCCGAAAGGTATTGCCTGTAACAGAGCCCTTACTTTTATTTCTGTCAACTGACCTGGTGATGACTACGGTAATGTGTAAACCAGTCACAGGGTTTCACAGAAATGATGCCATTTCTGCCTCTCTTATCTTCCTGCACACACACACATCCTGAATCAAAACACCATTTCCTGCTGGAAACGTGTTGTGTTTTTAGATGCTTGCTCTGACTCATGGGCACAGCTGGTGGTGTAGTGGCTAAATGACAGTCCCACCCCAGCTGTTGTACCTTTGAGCAAGGAACTTTACCTTGAACAGCTTCATTAAATATCTAGCTGTGTAAATGATTGTCGAAATTCTTAGCTTCGTAAGTTGCTTTGTATAAAACCATCTAATAATGTTTAAAAATCCAGGCATGCGTAATGCAGCCATTTACATAGAGATTGCTAAAAGACTTGCTGACAGAGCGATATATCAAACCAAACAACAGATTATATGCAAGATGAAATGGCTCAAAACAAAATTCCACACTATAAAAGACAACAAAATATCCCACCTAATTCCCAGCTAAAACCCTGGGTGTAGAAATGGCAAACTCAGGCAAGAAAGAGGAAAAAAATCAGCTCTATTTGATTTCGCCCAATTGTTTTTACAGACATTGTGTGGTGAATCCTGTGTGAGAGCAGTAATACAGAGGGATTCTTGGGTTGGAGGAAACAATACAAACTTATACTTTAATAACTGTCCTCTCTCCACGCCAACCTCTGTATCATTAATGCACTAAAGCTCTCGACTGGTTTATTGAAGTCGAACTCCTGTGTGTTCCTAGGTTTTGGGTTGTCTGTATACTCCTAGGGGAAATGCAGGCGAAGCCGAGTGTGAATATCTTCACTCCCCACCGGGGGAGCTGTAAACCTAAATGAGGAATGGGGACCGCATCCGCCTCTTCCATGCGTGTTTGTTCATGAAGGCTTCTGCTCAAACTTAGCCATAGCATCCACAAGGCTGCTCCACGAGTCTCCGAAAACCTGTGGGCTTGGTTGCTCCTTGGATGGCCTGAGCAGGAGACATGTTCCCCCTGCCCTGGGTGTGAGGGGTTTAGCCTCCAATGCTGGAATAGAACCCTGCGGTCCATTCAGCCGTTCTTTTTTTAACCCAATTTGGCTAATTGTGCCAATGCATCTCACTTCCTCACCACGAAACTCATCACTCAAAAATCAGCCGAGGAAGTACAACCGATCCCCTCCACTCCACCCTCCTACCTTCAAGCTACTAGTTGTTTAACACACACCGACTGGAGGAGACGCATGTTTCTCCTGAGAGCACCGCAAACCTGCAGGCACCTGGGTAGCAATTTGAGGAGGAGTCAAGAGAATTCCAAGTGACTACACAATCGGTGGGTGACACTCCGCCAGTTGTGCCCTCGTGCTTGAGATTCCCAGTCACAGTCGGCAAATGGCATGACTCATATTGCTACACAAATCATAGGGCAGTCTGTGCTCGGTCAAGCACCTTCATCAACGGAGCCGCTCGGGAGCTTCCGGCCTATGTGTTTCTTGTCTCTGAAGGGAAGGGCGACACTTGCGTCTGAGCACGTTGATTTAAAAATTGAGTTTTGGTTCCCCGTAGAGATTTTTAGTGACTTTAGTGTCTCTCTCCGCACATCTCTGAAATGATCACCAGAGCGCGTTGGACAATAGGAACGCAGAGTGGAAGCAGACATGAAAAAGGGCAAGTTTATTAAAATCCAAAAGGGGTCTGTGCAAATGTAAACACCAGCGGAAAAAAGCCAGCGTGCTTAGATAGACCAATGTGTGCGTATTTGAGTGCTACAGATAATGCTCCCACTTGAACGCTACCATAAATAATTTTAAAGCACGGAAGTAGTTGCGCTCTTATCATATTTTTTTGGATAGCTTTGGTGATTTAAGTTCAGCGTTTGTTATCTTGGCTCTCTTGTTTTTCCAGTCTGTGACTGTTTACAAACCCCAGCTGAGTTCATTACTCTGAATCAATTTCACCATCCCCGACCACAGCCACAGTGAATCATGTTTCAGCGGGGGGCAATATTTTATACTAAATTACTTTTATGTCTTCAAACCCTGGAGCACCAATAAACTTTTTTTCTTTCTTTTTTAGTTTGAATTATTGTCAACAACAGCGATTTAAACTGTAAACAAGCAAGCTGTCTTATGCTCATCAGGTCACCCTTGCGTGTTTAGGATGACATGTCTGTTCTAATGGGAATTAATCATTTTTATCAGAAAAGATGTGTCAAGAACACGACAGGTGTTTGTGTTAGGGGAAGGCTGTTGCGAGCAAATGTGACAGAAAAAGGTTCTCGTTTTGCAAAGACAAACCGAAACAGCGTTTGGAGGTTCTCGAATGACAGTGCTTTTCCCTTTTTCATTTTCTTTTACAAAACAGCGCCTCAGTAGATTTTATTTTCTCCATGATTGCAACAGCTTAGTTCCAATTACTGTGTGAGGTCAGTTGCAAATTTTGGTGTGTTCAAGCAATTAAAGAGTTGTCAAGTATGTAATTCAGTTTTTTTTTTAAAGAAAGAAAAAACAGCTATAAATGCCTTAACTCCCTGACTTAAACCCAATTCTCTCTAGTCAAATGTACAGCGCCCCCCATATTTATTCATACCAAAAACACGATTCAGCAGAAGGGAATTTCGTTGTGCAACGTTGTATTTTTGTGCAGATACGTCGAATATAAGCTTCTGAGAAGTGTGCTTGGTACAGAAGAGTTGCTGCCGCAATCACCGCCATAAGGCTGTGCATTTAGGAAGAAGGGGGTGTGGGTACAGTTGGAGGCAAGAGAGAGTTTGGGACGGAGAGCCAGTGGTGGAGTCCCAGGCCTGGTGAGGTTGGCTGGCAGACAGACGGCCTTTAGGCTGAAGGAAACGCACTGACAGGGTTGTAAAAACAATTGAGGGGTAGATTGATTATAGATTTTTTAATGAGCTTTTCTCCCTTCAAACAAAAGTATTCTCAAAGACACAAACCATTGTTTATTCATTATTCCGTTAGCCATTCACACGTTTGCAATCTGCATTTGTCTCTTATTGTGACAAACACTTTCCAAATTTTTGTACTGTGAAATACATCTGAATAAACAGAGACTACATGTTAAAGTTTATACCACAAACAACCCACATGCTTACTATCTGTCAATGTAATGGAAAGTTAGTTGAGTCCCATTGATGTAGCTTGACTTTAACCGCGTACTTTGAAGCACCAGTAGTGCTATCTTCTAGCGTCAATCCACATTTAGCCTCTGGAAACCTCTACTTTCCCACAAATCCAGTACTGTCATCTCTTGCCACCTGGAAATAGTTCAAACGTTTGACTTCCATCATGGCCCATTTCAGAGGAGTACATTGTCGCTCTTTGCTTTTTGATCCGAGCAAATTCCACCTGCTTTGGTGTTAGTTGCATGGTTGTGTGCTAGAGGCCAGATTAAAGAGAAGATGCCAATGAAACCTCATTCAATGGGCCAATGAAAATATCCAATAATTTATGCTTCAAGAAAATTGCTTGTTTTCTCAACGTCTCTTATTTAATAATAAAGTTCTTATAGTCAATATTTACAAAATGCTTAATATTTACACATTTATATATAGTGTTAATATTATCAGTGATATTTATGTATTGAGCAAATTTGTAAGAACATGGCTCCATCATGCCTGAAACGCAACACAGCCACCCTCTGGCGTTTTGCTGCTTTAATGCATCACTAATGTTCTAATTGACCACCAAAGTTCTGGTGGTTTAAACAAACTCAATAATATTAGACGGTTCGATGTGTTCATTCCTTGACTAGGTTTAAGTAAATCGAAAACTTTTTAGTTTTTAGTTTTTTTTTGTCCGTTGAAGTTTTGTCCTGCAAAATACAACCAAGCATTTATGCCCGTTGCTCTAGGCATCTTCTGTATTCTACTATGACTTTTATTCACTCCTAGCTTTTTAAATGATCCAAATGACATGTTTTAATGGCTCAGCTGAAGTGCAATGCGATAAGACACATTGCCGCCAGATTAGACGATAGAACTGGCTTCAAAGCAATTATGGACCAAAAAGTACAGAGGCCAAATGAAAGTTTTATCATACTGAAACTCTGAGATTTTTATTACGATATGAACTTGCAGCAAATTACATTTTGTGAAAGAACAAATGCGTTAAAAAAATGTTTTTGGCAGAAAACAAAAACGCGTTAGACCTCGTTGTGTGATTTTGCAGCGCAAGAAAAGTATTGACCCTTTGGTGAGTTGATATAAGGTAATAGCTCTTCGATATGAGATATATGCTTTCTTTGACTGCAAAATCAATATGCTGAGCTGTTTGCTTGTCGCTCAAGTCACACTAAATGTTAAACTTATTTTAAATGTTTAATGCTAAAATTTTAACTTATTCATCTGATGAAAGTCACCACAGAATAATTTTTCATTCGACACATAAAATAATACATTTCCTGTCATTGCCTTGTTTTTGTTTTTCTCTTTAATGAAATGTAATAAATGTCTGCTTTTCCGTTTTTATATTAGCATCTTTTTCTTTATACTAGTGAATCATGTCAACGATATTAAGGAGAAATAAAATAGTTAATTCTGTTTGAATTGTAAAATGGCGACTGATACCCCACTCCCCCTCCTCCCCTAAACGCACACTCACCCACACATGCGCAGACCAGACATCCCTAGTTTTGGGAGCTCTGCCTTCAACATGTTCTCCAGAAAAGATGTGTGCAACTGCACGCTGGCAGATTTTGAAAACAGGTCACATCCAAGGTTGATGCAGATTTTAATTAAAGGGATAATTTAGTTTCAATTAAAGGGACTCACCTTCATGTCAGGTTGTGGGATCCATTTACATGTTAGTGAGGAGGCAAACGGTAAATGGCGGTGGTGATGCATCGGCAGTGTATTATTATAATCACCGAGGAGCGTAACAAGACGGGCTGTGTTAAAATGTATTGCAGTGGCTATGTACAATGTACATTTTAATATCCCATTTTGACATTTGTGTGATAAGCCAAATTTAATTTCCACTTACTATTGAATTTCCACGTACTATTGGCTATCACAGAACTCTGCTTGATATCAGAAAGACAAGCAGTCAAATTTAAATGCACCCCGCTTGTTTACAGGGAGGCGGAGGAGGGGGGGTTTGATAAGGTTTTCACGTTGAAAAGAATGGGCAAAGCGCACTGAGCCTTTGTACAAAGTTTCGTAGTATAATTACATATTAAAATGAAAAACCGAAAGCAAGAACTGACATGTTTGCCCCCGGTGGACTATGCTAATGCATTCCGTTAGAAATCTTGACGGTTGATTCTCGTTGAAAATGTATTACAAAGGACATAAATGAATAAATAAATGTGTAATGCAGAAAACTTGCAGTTATGAAAAGTGAGAAGTATTCCAGTAAACGTAGCTGCCTATGAAATATGCTTTTGGCTGTGTGTCTGACCCCTGCTATGTCTGTGAGCTGTAAAGGTCTCTTTCACCTGGGCTTCTCACTGACTAGATCTTCTCACCTTCAAATATGAACCTCTTTCATCTCTGCCCCTTATTATTGTGCCTCTGTTAGGATATGCGCGTGCCATCTTATATGGCCACAGTCGATGTTTCATTGCCTATTTAAAAACAAAGTACTGCAATTCTGGGACGGTGAAGTTGGTATTTTGATGCTCGTTTTGGGTCCTCTCACCCAACAAACCTTGCCTGATGTGACCCTGCTGTTAGAGTATGTGGTGAGACCAGACGGCCTGGTCTCATGAGAAAAACGTACGCAGGATGCTAAACTACATGCTGTCAGGAAATGTGTGATATTTATATTCGGGCGCCATCGTGCGCCCCACGGTGTCCAAAGGCCACTAAAGGAACTGTACCATGGCTCTCTCAAACGCACAATACTTGCGTTTGGACACATTGACCAAAAGGCCAGAAGAGAACTGCACTATCTATATGCGTAGGTTTACTCTCATGATATAGAAAAAAAATGAGCTTGGGCATACTAGTTGGTTGGTACCACACTATTTTAGCCCATGCTTGTCAAGCAACACTCGGAAGTAGCTATAATACTGACCTCCATCACTACACATACCAATACTGCATGTTAGGTTTGCGACAGGTCACATAAGGTTAAATGTGGATTTTGTGAGTGTTAGTTGTCTGAATTGCAACTGTGTCCTTCCACACAGACAACTATAGCACACCCCCATACCCGGTCAGACACAGGGAGACGGAGTTACAGTTTGCAGCTTTTCTTTGGCATTTTAGGAAAGAAACACGAGCAGATGTCCACTCAATGCACAAAAAGGCATTCTTTCCAGGCACAGACTTTTCAGCTTGTAAAGTAAAATAACTAAACCTCATTTTAAAAACCAACTCTTTCAGTCAAACTGGAAAAACAAAAAACTTTATGAGTAGGTCGACAAAAGTGGATTTCGTTAACCACACGCAAAAAAAAAACCCACACTCTCTTCTCTGAGTCAGAATCTTAAGTCTTATTGCTTCCAGTATCCCATGTACGTTTTTCTCGTGAGACCCGATTGGAACAGACCTTTCTGGTGGATTGCACCTGGTTATTCTGTTTTAATGATAATTCGCGTTTTTAAAAATGATTTTCCTTCAATTGCTTGTGATTCACATAGGATGTGTCGCGGAAATTCTAAGGCGAATCTCCTAGTGCAGTGAGACAGAGTCTTGAGACAAAGGCTACTAAAGACAGTTCGACACAATCTTGAGACGAAGTCTATTTAAGACAGTTCGACACAATGTTTAGTACAGAATCAGGTTTTAATGTCAGCCAGCACGACAGGGTCTCTCCACCTCAGGAGTGAGAGCAAGAGAGAGAGAGAGCCCCCATAATGGGGCTCACACCATTCTTATACACATACAGAACATGTCATAATACAATAATACAAAGGAAAAGTACAGAACCTTCTTTGCATTGACCTTTCACAGCCCCCCTGGAGAGAGGTCAGTTCAACCTTTTCCCCAGAAGGGGCCTGAACCGCCAGACAGATGGGAGTCAAGAAATCTTTAACAGTTCCGAGGGAACACCTTATCTTGAGACTCCCACAGCTCTCATGGTCAGGCTGCGAGTCTACAGCTTAATGAGGCCTTGACAAAGGTGGCAAACCTCGCCAGCAGAAACAATCCAGCAGTGTATTATTGCATTTAATGTACGTTAAGAAAGAGACAGAAATCAAACATAATAATCTCCACAATAGATGTTACGTCAGAGCGTGATTAGCTGCATTCCAATGCATCGTATTATGATGGGATTCATAGTCTAACATGTGAGCTATCGCAATTTCACTATCATAGTTGTTTTAGACTCGGCTTCCCAGATTTTTCCTGATTTAATTCCCAGCCAAGCAACAGCAATTATACCACAATTGGCTTCATAAGAAGTAGAGAGTGATGATCATTGCCACTCATAGGGCTTTCAAAAAGCTCCTATCTGTGCCTGCCTGGTCTGGTCTGCCTTTTGCCGCTCAACGTGCATTAGTCATTGCTATTGGCACCAGGAGAGGGACACTGAAACAAAAGAAGGCTAATTGAGTAATTCTGCCGGGCAAATGAAATATAGGAAAATGTTAAAATCGTTGCAAAGGGAACCCGAAAATAAATGAGATCGTGAAGCCTGCCGTCACTCAGTGGCCTTCCTCTGGGAATTCTGTGTGACTGTCTCGACTCAAAAGAAAAAGAAAAACAAACCGTCTACCTGTGGTGTTTTGAGGACCCTTGAAAATGACCATGATGCCAGCAGATACGATGTTCGAAGCTACAAAAGGCACTTCTCGTTTGATTTAAATAAACAAAAACTAATTTAATCGGCTGTGTACATTCATCAGAAAACTGGGCCTGTTCCACCACTGAGGCGCTTGCCAAAGATCATACGCTTTAATGAGATTGTGAAGAAGAAGCCCTTCACTTGGACATTACATTACGATTATTAATACTGTAATGATAGTTCTTATTATTACATTTTTATTTGTTTCAGTTTATTGTTTTAATTAGGTAATTGCTTTCAAATTTAATTGAATGACAAACTGGTTTATGCAAAGGACTATGCTCAGTGGTGCCCGTTTAGCTGCTTAAAACCTGATTTTATACTGAGGCGTGCAAGCCGAAGGAGGAAATGTTTGTTGGTGTCTTTAGTGGGAGTGGAAATGGTTTCAAACATATTCTTATTATTGTTATTTATTTATTTATTTATTTATTTATTTATTTATTATTCTTATTATTCTTATTATTATTTCATTCTATAGTCATCCCTGTTTTTTTGCCAGCAGTTTTACGTTTGTGTAACTACTCTAGCAGAAGTAGCCTTCACCCTTGTCATGAAGGTTCAAGGTTTCTGGTGGTCTTATATCTTACAAACTGAAAGAGAACAGAATCTCATTTTCTCATAGATCTAAGAAGGCGGGGAAAGATGATGCATCTGGGACCAGCATCTCCCAGTGTCTTCATTAAATAATAAAGAATTATGGAATTTGCACTCAAAACGTCAAAACAAAAGCACCCTTTCAGATACTGGCTTTTCAGCCAATAAAAAATAACTTAACCATATAAAATACCTTTTTATCAGACACAAAATGCACCGCAATACTTTATTCAAACAGAAAAAATTATCTTCTCACCAACCCCCCGCCTCCTTTTTAGCAGGATCATATTCATGGGTAAGTCAATGGCAGTGGCTTTTGTTCAACATACGCAACCAAACATTGATTGAACTCAGGTGAACTAATGTAACAGCAGGATAGCTATGGAGTGATGCACAACTGGTATTTTTAAGTGATGCTTCCATCTTTGTAATCAATTTCGCCTGACTCACTTTTGAAACCATCTCTAATGTAAACCAAACTGGAAATAAATTCTTATCAATGAATGAAAAAGGAATAAATTCTTTATCTCAGCTAGTTGCTGGAGCTTGTAGTTCAGAATAATTAAATAAAAATTGATTTTCTGAAGTCTGAGAAGATTTGATTTCAATCTGAAACTGGTTTGCTTTTAATCTTTTATTTCTATTACCAGGGTAACGATCTTGAAAAACCATATTGATCCTCTGAATTTGATTGTGAGATTAGATTTTTTTTTTCCCCCACAAGTTAAATGAAAAAATTAATGACTCATCTCAAACACTAAGTTGGCACTGATGGTTCATTTTGTCTTATGTTGTCTCGCATGTCTAAACAGCTGTGTTAGATTGAAGCTAAACGCGCCGCGTTTCTCCGCAGTGTGCGTTTATAGCCCTGAGTCGACCTACTGGGTGCGTTCCCATTCTCGTTTTTTTTCCATACGCTGGGTGGAAAAGCTGCTGATGTATTAAATAAGAAGCGTCATTGTCTACGCGGCCTTTGTGTGGGTGCGAGCCGTGAAAGGGGCAGAGCTGAATTGCTGACGTCCCGCCACCGCGTTTCACGCAGTTAATTGTCATTCGATTAATTGAATAATTGAAAGAGCAGCCTGCGGCGGTTCCTTTTGTTTTTGCAAAAGGGGCATCATTCGTTTTGCCGTAATTTTAACTGTAGATTATGTCCAAGTTTGTTTGCGTCATCTGTGACTTTCCTGCCTTCTTGGTTTTAGCTTTTAGCGACAGGCTCTCATCAACGCAATCTGACACCTTTAATGAAACACAGTTCATCTTGAGGCTTTTATCATCCACCGCATGGTGTAACTCTAATTGTTAAATATCTTCGAAGAGATATTGTAAACGAAGGGCCCTGTATTTCACGTCACAACAAAAAATATAAGATCTAATGCTTTCTTAAGAAGCGTAGTTACTGCTAAATACATTTCTGGAGTAGACTATATATGGGATGTGTTGTGTAAATTCCTGTCTTTTTCCATATATTTTATGTAAACAAGTTTAAAAAAATCTTTTTGTTGTTGTTATTATTATTATTTTTTTGTTTTTTGTTCCTTCCTTGTAATTTCTGTCCCTGAGGCCTGTTTAGTTTCCCTGGAAACGGGACATGACAAGTGATAACCTGGAGGAGTACGTTGTTGAATTCTCTTCTGCTGTGAGTAAGGTCAAGGGTCAATGCAGGTACGGTGCGCTGTTTTTGACAGAGGACAGGTCTCAAGGGCATAGACTGTGGGAAAAATGCAGCATCACATCAATATTTTATTTTTATAAAATATGACATCAATTTTGGTTGATTTCCCTAATCCAGTCTCCCAGAATGGTTAATCTTACAACATCACAACTTACACTCCCGTAGCCAAGAATCA
Source organism: Hiodon tergisus (assembly GCA_025775045.1). Taxonomy (NCBI): domain Eukaryota; kingdom Metazoa; phylum Chordata; class Actinopteri; order Hiodontiformes; family Hiodontidae; genus Hiodon; species Hiodon tergisus. The sequence goes on from JAOVYW010043998.1 coordinate 22,086, forward strand.
AACTCTGGTCATCACAGATCTCCTTACAGAGACGGTTTGCACATTGAGCAAACTAATAATTCTCTTGTCTTCGACTCCAGGGACCAACATCACTGTCAGTAGCCCCGCTACTGTTTGCTTGAAACCAAACCAGCCCAATGTTGGAATGAACTCAACACAACCCTCCTTATGCTTGACCTCTTTTTTGCAAAGAAACACAGACTCAGTGTTATGTTTTTTGCCTACCTGTTAGGGGGGTGAGAATAGGCTAAAATGCCACACAAAGTGCTTTCGTGAAGGGAGCCTTTGTAAAAGTTCCCAGAGGGAGGGCCCCGGGTGAGTGACAGGAGCCCTGAGTGGGCCTTAATGGAGTGAGAAATTTTGCTTTGTGAGTGACATATTCTGAGTGCTACCTATTCTGATATTGAGAGTTCTAAGTGCAGGCAGTGGAGGAGCGTGGGACGCTGTGAAATTATTAAATTTTTTCTTTTTTGATGAACCATATATTTACCTGGGAAGTCCTAGCTGCCAATCTCTTGAAGGAGTACATGGGTTGGGGGTGGTGGTAGAAGAACAGGTCAGAAATCAGAGGAGGAGGCTATGAGGCTCTTGTGGGAAACCTTTACAGATAAATTCCTGTTGAGTTTGCCAGTAGGTCCCAACTATTTTCAACTATTACACTCAGTGGCGATCACGTATGAAATTTGAAACCATAAGAAACCAGTTAAATACCATCGATAAATACAGATATTTTACTATAGATTTACTACAGTTGAGTTGGATAATAATCCTGCTGAAGAGTTTCCATTAGCGATGTAAAGTCTTACTAATACCCTAAATAATTAACAAGTTGCAACGCATCTGCTTTTCTTTGCCAGAGCAGCAAAATGTAACACAAAAGGCCATTGCATTAATTTTTAATTCAAACAGCAGAGTTGTGAGTGGGTAAAAAAAGAGCTAATTTTTCTCCTTCCTCTCCTCCTGGTAGAGCACAAAACTGGCAACAGCCTTTGATTATATGTTTTCTGGGATATCTGCACAAACATTTTTCTGTTAACACCTAGCCCACTGAAAGGGACAGTAGAAACTGTTGCAGCTGCTGTTTACTTAGGTTTAGGATAGATCTTTTTTACTACAACAATTCGGAGCACAAATTCCATGTGAAATTTGCGAATGAATCCGTTACCTTTGAAATGATATCATGATTCAAGTATTGCTCGTAGATTTGCAGATTATAAAACTTTTAGGGTGTTTGTTTCGGCACAAAATTGGAGTTTAAGGATTACCTTTTCTGTTAGCCTTAACCATTGAGTTTAAATTAGACATAGCTATAAATTTACTGAGACATTTGGACATCTTTTGCTCTCCTTAGGTTGTTAACAGTGGCTGTGCAATCAATTTACTGATGAAGCCTTTCTACAGGTCAGCATTTCCTTCAGGATCAACATTTAATCTATTTTTGTTTTTATTTTTTGCTAGCACAGCTATTTGGCGCAGTGTAGGTTCAAGAAAGTGAATGAATTGAAATTAATATTGTGACTATTCTGTGATCTTACTGTTAAACAAGCTGCTCGAGCCCCCTTACTGTGAATACATGGAATTGAGTTGCCCTTTCAGGTAATGTATCTAAATCTTTGAATCAATAGAAATGAATAGTCTGAAGTGACCTTTCGGTGTATAGCTGCCAAAGCTTCTCTCCTTTTTTCGGTTTGTCGCTATTTGAAAGGAGAAATTATAGAAATCTCACAAGGAAATCTCATTACGTATGGGCAATAATTAACTGTTTCTAGAATACCTTCTTTTTTTTTAGTGACCAGTAAAACATGCTGGAAAAAAAGAAAAGGGTTTTAAAAGCAGGTTCCCAAAGTTTTACGAACATGCCATAATTTCTTACTGATTACAGTTCTTAATTATTTGCCTTGAAAGCTAAAGCTCATTAGTTAATTGTGGAAGGGAAAGAGACAACTGTACTGAATATCCACTTTAATAACCTGGTCGAATTGCCCTCATAAACACCATTAAAATCTCATTGGTGCAAGACCCACAATATACCCACTATCTAATTTTGATTGAACTAAGGCCTAATTTCCAATATGTCAGAAGTTTGTCCGAAGGAGCATGAAAGGAGGTGTCAATTTGGCATGTAACACGAGAGTACTCTAAGATCCCTGAAGTACCAACGTATTAGATTTTATAAAATGGCCGCCTTCATTAATGCAGGGTTTGTTTGATTCTCATTCTCGCTCGCAAAATTATTTAGATTTAACCTCAGGTTAGCATGGCACTTTGGAACATAATAGTCTATGTGGGTATGTGTGACTGAAATTTTTACAGTGAGTTATTACAAAGCGTTTAGGCTTGTTGTTTTTGTTTTTGATAACGCTGTCGATGCTGACCCCAAGTTTCAAAACAGCACTGGAAAACATGTCCCTAAAAGTTTCTTCTTCTTTGTCAGAGTTTGAAAGCACAGTAAATTGTTTATGGCTTAAGGCAGCGAGCGTTCCTTTCCGCAACCTGATGAAGACGTGAAAAAACTCGTATTATTTGGTGCAGTGAGGGTCGGAAGAAGGATGCTCTCGACATAGCGATGACCGCCTTGCATGACCGCCACTCTGCATGACCACCCCTGCATGGTTTTTATCTCATTATTTTCTATTATTTTAATGAAAGTGTGGGACTCGTGGACACTGCTCTGTGTGTGCTTTATTAGAGAACGCCGGCTACTCTGTTTGATCACAATGCAAATTGAGCTGTACGGCACACACTGACAACTGCACCTGGGATTTTATCCCGGAGCCGCCAGGTAGCCAGCCTGCTGCAGAGACGGGCCTCACACTGCCACAGACACACACGCGCGCACTGAAACGCACCCAGGCACATCCTCCTCTGTCTGTCCGCCCACTCTTTACGCGGGTCTAATTGTCGTGAAAACGTCCACCCATGTCCCATCCTTCCCCCAACGCCACTCTCCTGCTAATTGCGTCTGTTCTTAGGCATCTTCAGCTGTGCTCTCAGACCGGGTTTGATTTCGGTCTGTCCCTTTCATGTTTCCGCACCATCGAGCAAATATGCGAGAACAGGAAGAATTTATTTTTGGAGAGTGTTCCATGCAGTGAATTTTTTGATCTTTTGATCTTGAAATGTATGGGAAGCCGGTTGGTTTCCGTCGCGGCAATGAATTGGAGAACAGTTCTGCAATGATGATGTGCTCGGTAATATGATAAAAGGGTAATTTTTATAGATTGAACTAAATCAATCAATTTGAGATCAATTATTAAAGGAGCACTCAGTAATTATTTTCAGATGCTGGTTTGTTAACAGGCAGGATGTCAACACAAAGCCGTTGGCCTGTTGCAGCGCTCACACCTTCCATGTTACTGCTGTTGGCAGGCAAATGCATTAACAAGTGTTTAAAGCTGCACCTGTGAGATGGATACCAAATGGAGAATGGTTGGCTGTTCTATACAGAAATTGGAGTGGGGCAGACTTATTAAACCAGTCACACAAGGGACAAAAACAGAGCCATGGCTTTTTGAAGGTGCCGTCACACTGCTGTGCAGGGGAACCGACAGTTATAACGTGGCTGGGGGACACACTGCTGTGCAGGGGAACCGACAGTTATAACGTGGCTGGGG
>JAOVYW010044038.1:2413-25691 GCA_025775045.1 Hiodon tergisus
CACACATACATCTCACAACCCCATTTGGCCTGTTCACCAGAGGCTGCACACATACATCTCACAACCCCATTTGGCCTATTTATTATAAAGGCTTTACAGAGTCACTGCAGCATTATCCCACAATCCCCTGAGACGAAACATGAACTCAAGTTTCAGATTTGTAGAAACGTGCAAAAATTGGAACATAAAATATAAGCTTGAAACGTAAAAAATGGAACATTAATTAAATCGTTCATATTCCTCTTTCATTCATCCCTGATAAAAATGATCTGCGGAAAAGGAGGTGTCCAGTGAAAATCTCCCTTCTGGCACATGAAGAAGTGCTCGTTTCTCAACAGCAGTAATAGACATACCATACAGTACAGTAAACCTTGGTTGTTGACGTGTTTAAACTTGAAGGCCTAGACGCGTTGCGTTAACACAGCAATAGTAATTGTTGTATAAATGAATGAATATGATCCGGATTACTGCCGTCTGGCAGCTGTCCTTGTTCTTTACCCAGGAAGACTTCTTGGCAGTCTTGGTTTGCAAACAGGCTGCAATCATCAGCCCCCGCATTGTCGGCAAAAATTCAGAGTTTTTACAGTCCATTTTTTTGTTTTTGTTTCTGCCTGTACTTTTACACCACTCTTTTCTACACTTTCTTTTTAAATTCAATCTTCCTAATTCAAAATCTTTTATTATATAATTGATCTGGAAAGTTCTTGATATTCAACTTTTGGTGAAAAAGTGGCGTATAAAAATAGGAATATAAATATGAGGGGCTGAGCAGATGGGCACTTCATGGATAATGGAGGAAGGAAGAAAGATGATTTTCTAAAAGTGGAAAAACCCAGCCTCCCTGCTGATTAATCTCTACTCCCCATCCCCGCCTTTCCACATCAGTACTGGCATACAGATCCTCCTACTTAGAGGGTAATCCCTCAGATCTACTGTCATCGAACCTGAATTAGACTAGCAGCACAATCTCCCAAGAAATGTTTCCAGGAGGGCAAGACTAGCAGGGCTGTAGTGGGTTTGCTGACTGTAGCAGGTTTGCTAACTGTAGCTGGTTAGCTAAATGTGGTAAATCAATAACAATGCTGTTAAGTGGAACCCATTGACGGGACTTTAACTCAACACTGCATGCTAGCTTTGATGGGAATGGAAAAAGCCCATGACGTGTCAACAGAAAAAACAAGCCAAGGGTCAGTCCACTAAACAAAAGCCCCAGATTACCATCCTCATCCAAATCATGTTCGCTGCAGTGGTTTAGGTGCTGAAGGGCGACGACCCCTACCAACAAAAATGGCTGATGGCTTAGTAAAAACTGGCTGGGCTGGCAGTATTTGGTTCCCTCTAAAGCATCCAGTCCTGTCAATGTTAACAAAAAAAGTGGTTGGACAAGCTGGCACAAGATTAGACATTTATCCTTGCAATGACTTTTAAAGAAACATCACTCGTAACAAATGAGCTGTGTCCTCTGTACACTGATATTCTGAAGATCACACTGAACTTCTAATAGTCCACAATCGTTTTTTAGTACTTTATCTTTTTTTAAAGTGTGAGCAAGGTTTAAAAGAAAGCTGCCTCAGAACTCTGTACTCATCCCTTGTGACGGAGGCTAAGCAGAAAGGTGGACGCAGACTTGAATTTCCTGCCACGCAGAACTCCTCAGGTGAATCTCTTTATCTCAGAACCTTCTACGCGGGGGGAAAGGCTTCCGCATTCCCCATGAAATCTGGGTGGCTGCGAGGCGGATGAAAAGGAGAGACTCATTGAGGATCTCTGGGGTGGACATAAAAGCAAGCGGAGACGACAACCTCTTTATATTTACTGCTCTTTGCTCTAGTGAAGACTGCCAGAGACAGCCTGGCTTTAATGAGAACTGTCCACTTCGGCCGCCAATCCTGCAGCTGTCAGGGCCTACGGCAGGTCGCCCCGGGGGACAGATCAGGAGACCGTCGCGCCCCGATGCGGGGATGTACGACAGATCGGACACAGCCCCCGCGGGAGCCTGCGATCCCTGCCACCGCCACTTTGAACCACTCTCACACAAAAACTTTCCCCAGCCCTTGGAAAAGTTTAATCCCTGCAGCCTGGGCGGTGGGAGTGAGTCTGATACAAAAGGTATGATGGGCGGTCATAATACTATCAATAACAATGGTGATAACAGCAATGACGAAAATAATAATAAGGGGGAGCGATAATTCTGCTTCCTCTGTGTAATAAAACACGGCTGACATCCACACATGTCAAAGACAGCCCCTGAACGCAGAGAGTCTGACAGCGTGTCCTCACATTAAACTGTCAGCTGCAGTGCTTCGCTCATCATGGCCACTTTCTAAAACAACTAAAGACCACAGAAGGCCAGAACACCTGGAGAAAAAAAAGGATCTATGGAAATGAGCAGTGCAGAACGGTCTCTATGAGGCAGTATTTTTGTGTCAACCAGAGGGCAGTGTCACAGGGTGGGCGCGGGACTCACCTCCGTTGGGCCCGGGGTCGGGGGCCCCAAGGCTGATGCCCCCCCAGGAGTTGCCGGTCCAGCCACGCTCCCTCTTCACCCTCATCTTCCTCCGGCGGTCCCACTCATCGCGCTGACGGATCTTCTCCGCCTGCAGCTCCTCCTGCTCCGTCGAGTCCCTCTGGGAGATGATCTGGACCCTGCTGCTCTTCACCACCGGGGTGTTGAGGCCAGGCCACAGGAAGCCAGCTCGCCCTGTGTTTGGGTGGGGGTGAGTTTGAGCTCAGCAAGGCCTCAGTACGGTCACTATTCTGTGGGGAGTGTGAAGGGGGTGAGGACCACCTGACAGCAACACAGGCTTTTCACAACTACCATCAACTAAGTGACAGACAACACTGAACATTCTGGGGAAACTAGCCCGCCTTTCCTAACCGACAAATACCCTTACCCTTTAACTGCGGTTAAATGAGGAAGAACCCACCTTCCCCAAAACTCTGCCCCCGGTTCAGATCCTTCTTCATTTTCCTCTTGGTTCTTTTCCCCCGGCCCTTCCGGGCCCCGGCGCCGGTGTCAGCCATCACTCCCTTCCATAGCTGTTCGGCAGTCACTGAAATTCCCATAGCCGCAAAAAAACACAGCTTACGGTCCCTTTCCAGTCCCCAGAGAGCAACGAAGACACACGGACACAGGAATCCTCAATTATATCATCACTATTACAGGAGACAACCACTTTTGAGTACACCGTTTTAAAAGCTGACCCCCAGCAGAGCAGCTCACTCTGGACAGATTCAAAGAGAAAGCTAAGATTAAACATTTTGAAAGTAATGGCATGACACTTCAATAGTTTATATTAGTTATAGATTACACAGACGTGACAGACTTTCCAGTTAAAAGAATTGAATGAAATGTGCGGATTAGGGGTGAGGTTGAAGGAAGAAACACAGAAAACCCTGTGGCCCTAAACATTGCAATGTCTCTTGTTCCACTTACATTGTATACTTTACAGTACAGCCTATATAGGATTATACTATATTATTGTAAAATAAAATGCACTGTGGACACTCGTTTTCAGAACGGCAGATCAAGCACGTTCTGATTTTCCACTGACTTTATGAAATGATATGAAAGAGACAAAACAAAAATAACAACGACTATTGCAGGTAGCGCGTTAGAAGGCATGAGAGACGAGGAACCCAAGATGAAGATGATGATGGAGGAGAATTGGCAAAGAAGGCGTGTGTGGAACCCGTTTTTGTTAGCCATAGGCCTCACACCCCTGTGCCGATTCAGCCTAAATCTCAGTCTCTGTATTTCCTGGTTATGTATTCATTTCTTTATTAATAACGTGGGGCTTGATTTCCCGCGTCAGTGGAAAACAACATATTACGGTGTGAAATGAAGTCCATCGTCATTCCCCCAAACTACCGGGGACTGCAATGGATATCCAGGGTTAATATGATTTTTTATTTTTTTTTGCCAAGCCCGATTCCATTCTATAAGTGAATATCGAGCCTGACAGCAGGTCTGACGTGATTGGACAGCTTAGTGTCTGTGCAGGAACGCCCATTTAGCGGCATGTGCTACCACTGCGCCTTCACCAAAAATAAAATAAACACACGGTTGCCGTCCTCCTCGTTTTCGTTTGGCTGGCAGGTGCCGTGACAGCTACCGTATTAAACCGCGCTGTGTAACACTGGCAGGAAGATTACCGAGTCGCGCACACAACCGGGCCACAACAGAAGCCTGCGACTGTCACGCCAATTAAGCGGTTATGTCCTGAATGGATGAATGGGTTTATCAGCCACTTCCTGTTATCCGAGCGAAGCGCGTCATACGCTTTGCCATGTGACTCCCACCATCGAGGCAGGACAAACGGTGTCTGAGGCAATTATGTTCCCATTTAGCAGAGCAGGAACCAAATTATACAGCACCGTACGCCCGTGGCTTTAATTAATTGGGGCCAGCTTCCTGCTAATCAGCCCCAGATTAGAAAGGCACCGGGATACCAGCCCAAAATGAGTGTTTGGTTTGATAGCCTCCCCCAGGCAAACTGCTGCCTCATGGGGGATGTGGTTTTTACCTTGGTTTTTAAAAGAGTCCCAATCTTCAAACAGCAAAGATTTCCTGTTGAGATGGAGCAGTCTTTCCACCCGTACCCCAATTTTTGTGGACAAGGGATTTATACTGCGAGCTGAACCCATATGTTCCATCGTCAGGAAGCTTCCCCAACTTTAGTGCAAGTTTATTTTTTCTCCCTGCAAAAACCTGCCATGCCAATCAGACTTTTAAAAGGCAGATTCGGAGAGTGGCTAAACATTTCACTTCTTTCATTTTCTCAGTGTGAAGCTAACCCCAGCCCAGCCACCGGTGCAGCTCCCAAACCCACTAAGGGGCTGAATTACAAAAGAGAAAATCACAGCATCTAATCTGGGACTAATTCCCCACTTACTGTACAGAGTATGCAAAGGCTCTTAGCTTTGCGCAGGTTTTCTTTCTCCCATTCACTTAGGCCAATTAAGACAAAATATAAAGCATAATATCTTTATTTGAATTATCTTCCTTTACTGTAAACGCTTGTCAGAGACGAGGATCCTCTTGTCGCTTCACATTTCAGAAGAAACAGGAGGCAGTAAATGTTCTCAGACCTCAATCTAAGGTCGTCGCCAACCTCAATGAATCTCACTACATCTTTCCCACACACTGACGCGCATTTATCCCTGGCCTCACCTTAAAAAAACACAGATTTACATATCTGGCTCACAACCCGTGCCATCAATAGAAACCCTAACAAAGGGTCCTTTTTACATATCCTAGTTGGCAGTCATTTAATTTTACCACAAAAAAAAAAAACCTTATGAATAACATATACAAATTGTTTAAATCACTCCGACCTTGATATCTGATGACACACAATCGCTGTTGTTATGTAGTAATGCGGTTTCAGTGTCTTCAGAATCTTCGTGATACTCCTAGAAGAAACTAGAAGACAACGCTTTCCAAGTGAGGACATGTAATCGTAAAACCTGACACTAACACATTTTACGACGGACTGTTTGTACCTAAAGCTCATTCCACCCCTGGACAAACGTTTGGTTGCCAAACAAAGCATGTGACGCGGTCCTTCGGGTTCGAGAGAACGCAGCAGGCCGCAAATCAGTTGCTTTACTGTGGGGTTTCATTCACCAAAAGAGTACTGATGAAGCAAATCAAAAGCAGGCTCACGGCGACCCCATCATTTAAATGTGATCGGCTTCCTGTACTGTCCATACATCCCAATCACCGTGAAAGCCTGACAGAAACCATAACTTCCATAGTAAAAATAATTGAGGGGGAAAAAAGTTAACGTTTGAAGAAGCGGCAAATTCAGGGAATTAAACATTTTATGGCCCCGTTGTAGTGAGTTTTCTTTCTTCACAAGCATAATGACGGCTGACAAGTCACCTTGAAGTTACGTCTTCTCAAACAAATGAAAAACAAACAACCAACCAAACAAGCGAAAGCTTTCAGTTAAGAACTCCAACCTTTGGTATTTTATAGGTGTGGGACTAGTAACACGATATCTGCAACAGAGCCCAACGTTAAACTCTGCATTGTGAGAATACATTATGCATAATGTAGAAAACCCCATTTTAAATTTTTACATCTATTTATGTTAATGTTATGCTATCTCACATCGTACTTAGAACAACTACTCACTTAAACATGGTTACTGCTCTTCGATTCCTGTACCAAAAACATTTTTGCTAGGGTCTCCTTAAAAATACCCACCAATTGGGCCAACGACGCCCTAATTAGCTTAAATAAATAGCTGCCTCCTTCAGTGGATTGAGTCATTTAACTCGTCATGCGAGAACGTCAGCGCTTCAGTCCGGATAAGATCAGGTCAGGTTTTCCATGTGCATGACCATTTCTAAACATTCGGTAAGATAGCGCTAATAAGATAGCGATAACCTTAAGGCTAGGGTATCCAGAGGAAGTTCTTTCACGCATAGACGCTCTTCCATTAGAACATGGAAAACATCAGGAATCTGTCCTTATCCTAAACATCTGGATAAGAAGCAGTCCATTAAAAGCGGTCTCCCCTCTTTAAACAACGCTCAGAAGTTTTCACCATAGGATGTAACTTTTATCAACTGGTAGATATTTAAGCTGTGGGCAGGATTGGACATGGCAGAAGTATCCCTTGTTTTGTGGAAACCAGCCTCAGTATGAAATGAATGGAGGCAGCTTTAGTTACGGTGCCATGCAAAAGTATTCAGACCCTTCTGTTACGGATCACCTTGTTGCCATACACAAATAAATAAAAATTAATTAATTAATAGTTTTATTAAAAACTGGAATGCTTTGAACGGTTAGATCAAATTTACACACACACAAAAAAAATGTTCAGGTGATATTTAGCGGAAGCACCTTTGTCAGCATTTACAGCGGCAAGTCTTTTGGGAACCTTCTCGATCAACTTTGCACACTCTCTTGGAGCGATTCTCCTTGGCGCTTAGTATGGTAGGGGATCACTCAGAACTAGTAGACCAAACCGGATGGGCTGGCCCTGCTCTTGGGGGGTTGGAAGGTCTCCATCCATTCCATTCATAGCTAAGGTTCTTTCCTTTGCAACTCACCCCATGTAATATATTGCCGAGGCCGCATAATGTCACACAACGCTTAATTCATACATACATCCTCCCTCCCCATGCTTATATTTAGCCTTCTCCCTCTCTCCCTCCCTGGAACAGCAGAGATAATCTGCGGCCAAACCGACTAGGGGTTTAATCTCCTGTAAAGTCCCGACAGCAATAATCAAGAACAGAGGGTGCACCACCTGTAATTCACTGACGGCTGTCCCTCCAGCCGTCCACAAAGTGCTGAACCTGCGGAACTGTCAACTCAGCTCTCCGGCCAACGACTTCATTATTCAGCATACACTATGGGCCTACTACAATTTTCTGTGCTATTTGCCAGTTATCTCGATTGCCTCTGGGGTGGGCGAATAATTTTTCCTTTTCTCAGATTGGAAAGTGCAATCGGTTCGGTGCTTTGGGATAAGCTCAATTTGTAAAAATGTGATTTAACAAATAAAACTAAACTGATTGACAACAAGTCTTAAATAAGACTAAATTCTCAATAGGACTCAAGTCCAGTGTAGCTTTGGCCTTGCCTCAAGCTTCAGGCTAATGTCCTGCAGACGAGTGAATTTTCTCCCCAGGCTTGGGTTTGATTTTATTTCGTACCGTTCTCTCGATGGGTGCTTTTCAGCAAGTTTTTCCACGAGCCATAGCCTGTGACGTCATCCTGGACATTGTTGAATTTTGGCTAGAAGTTTACATCAAGTTTTTTATCTGGAGTCTAGGGAACCATTGTTATTGAACACAGAGTGAGGCCATTCAACTTGTGTAATCAAATTGTGTGACTTGTTAAGGAAACTCAGCGCTCTTAAATTAATTTAGGTGTGCACCAGCAAAGATGTTGAATACTTCTGGGAAAAAGTCATTTGAAAATGAAAATTTGAAAAATCAATAAAGTTTGCCTTTTTCCTGTAGACATTAATTCCTATTTCATAGTGTTATAACTAAAGCTGGGGTCACACAGACAATCTGAAAAGATCTCATCTGAGATGGCTTCTGCATTCTCACAGTTACTTCTATAGTTTTAACAATATATTAGTCAAAAGAAAGTCCAAAAACCTGACATTACTATTGTCAAGCCAGCAATAATGTGTTTTATATATTATAATATAGGCTAATGACCATTTTACTGTTAGCATCGAGGCATAGGAGCAACACGCACAAGAATATATTCCCCGGGAGGAAACTTTGGGGGGAAATAGTTTCCTGGTGATTGGCTATTACGCATTCCATCAGTCGGTCTCAGATTCAAATGCGTCCACACACAGAACCTGAGACTGACTGAGATTGAACACGCTCAGTCTCTAGATCAGAGAAAATCTGTTCTGAACCTCAGATTTTTGCCTGTCCGATAGGATCCAGACGAGACGAGTCCAGAACGTCTGTGCGGCCCGGGGAAACCTTAAAAGCAACAAAAGGTGAAACGGTCCGAATACTTCTTCAAGGCGCTGCGAGTACCAGCATATTACAGAAAGTGTCAAGATGACAAATGCAATTAAGACACGAGTCTGTCCGCAATACGGAATGAGTTAAAACCATCACACTTCAGAGCTCATCGCCTTGCTGCGCTGAAATGGAACTCCTGATCGATGGAGTCATTTTAATAAAGAAAGCAGCAGGGAGGGTTGGAACCTTGGTATTTCCTCGGCAACCCTCCAAAGCTACATCACCAAGAGCCCGGAAACGTATTCAGCTCAAACTGCTAATGCTTTTATTTCTATTTGTTAAACATGCACACAAAAAAAACTGTAATCATTACATTAGTTACTTAACAGGTGCTTTCATCCAAAGTGTCTGGACTCACGCGGCAGTCACACAGACTCTCTGCCTTTCCCCCGGGGGGCACACTCACGCTTGTTGAAGAAGCTGCCACTTCGGGTCTGTTGTGTGGCCGGGGCGGGGACAGGTGGGGAGAGGACCCTGCTGGTCGCCGTGGCCCGGGCCAGGTGAGAGAACTGGGCCATGCCCCCTAGGGCCTGGATTGGGGCCACACCTGAAAAAATATTTTTTTTAAAGTTAACAAAACTAGGTCTGGAGATGAGATAAACCGCAATACAGTTTATTAAATAAAAACACTTTAAAAACACCTGGTCTGGAGATGGTGGGTACCTATATACTCCAAATAAATTAAACAAAAAGAAAAAAAACTGGAAATATTATATTCAAAAAGACGCATTCTGTCTTGTAGTTTCATTTTACTCAGGCCTCCAGGACATCTGGAGAAACTAAATGAGACCTTTATTATGTTCATAAGTGCACAATGGGCACGTCGGGACGGAGTCAAACTCAATAGCAGTTAAAAGCCGTTGACAGCAGGATGCCCTTCTGTGATGAAGGGGCGTGCAGGTCCCAGTGTCCCGCTGAGCCGGTTAATTACGCATTTACTGTGTGGTTGGTTGCCGCCTCCCTGCCTCTTCATCCACCGTGCCTAAAATGTTGCATAACTCCTCCGCTGCTCAGGGACCACTCACTCACGCAGACACACACACACACACACACACACCTCGGCTGACCCACGCTTAGCAACTGATGCACTGCCGGAGAGAGGCAAGAGACTGCATTTTATTCTTTTATCATAATATACAATTCTTTACACTTAAATTTTTGAATCACCATCACCCCTTGTCCTGTTGGTCCTCCACTATGAACTCCACCACCACCACCACCACCACACAGGATGTGCTCTACCTACGATGGAGCAGGGGTTTCTACATAGTGAAGAGAAGAGGACAACCCTGACCTACGAGCCAGCCAGCACATGGGAGACTTCCTTTACTAGCTTAGCGACTCAGGAGGCCTAGATGGATTCAAGTTAATCAACGATGAAATAGTGCCTTTGGATTTCAGAACATCATCCATTAGTCAGTCTACTTTAATCGGCAATAAGGACAGACTGCAATCAAAATTCAGTACAGAGTTCTGAAGTCTCAAACTCACATGGTGTGAATTAAACTGCAGCCGAGCACTGAAATCCTGGCAGAATGACTTTAAAAGTCCACACTGTTAGAAATTAGAGTCAGACAGTTCTCATTCTATCTCTTGGTAACACCAGAGGCTAAACTGTTCAGGTCTTCAGCTGTCTCTGAAAACTTCCAGTGCCCATTCATTTTTTAAAAATGCAGGAAATGCATTAGAAATGGCATAATAAATCCAGATGCTTGCCTGGAGGAGGAATAGAAGTCTGAGTCACAGGAAACAAGCACAACAATGGAAAAGGTATTAATTTTACAATTCAATGCAAACAGTTATGGAAGTAAAAAAAAAAAAAAAATGAATATTCAGATTTTAGAGTCTCACCCCGCTGTCAGTAGACAAACCAGCAAACACAAAGCTGCAGAGCCTGATCCTAAGCCATTCCATGTTCCCCGTTCCCACAGCCATTCCGTTCCCCGTTCCCACAGCCATTCCGTTCCCCGTTCCCACAGCCATTCCGTTCCCCGTTCCCACAGCCATACCGTTCCCCGTTCCCACAGCCATACCGTTCCCCTTTCCCGCAGCCATTCCGTTCCCCTTTCCCGCAGCCATTCCGTTCCCAATTCCCGCAGCCATTCCGTTCCCAATTCCCGCAGCCATTCCCCTATGAATAAATTTAAGCCATTTTTAAAATGTGTGCTGCGAGTTTACAGCAGATCAGATTCTGCATAACAAACACATGAACCTAATACAGGGCTGACATGCAAACACTAGGCTGGATTTGTGCAGGAACATTTTTTCTCAGCGCAACGTTTACTTTAATGTGACAATGGTATCGTTCAGTTCTTTTAAAATATGGCAACAAACTGACGACACAGAATTCAGCGGATGGGTCATTGTGTACAAACCTGTCATTCATTTAAAATTTTGTATTTTGTCTTTGCGCACCCATCTCTGTTAAACTGGAAAGGGACCTTGTATTGACAGACAATGTCTGCTTTCTGTCACGTATGTGATGAACATACAAAAGCACAGTCACAGCCATTAAAAACTTATCTTACAAGAATCAAAAAGACCCAAAAAACAGGCACACAGACGCATGCCTTAAATCGGTAAAACTGCTTCTCACTTTAGGGTAGGTCCTAACACCTGGTAACCTGGATAATGACCGACAGAAGCTGATAGTAGTAGGTATTCAGAAAAAGAGTGACTGGAAGTAGAGAGATAAAACACTTCTGTACACAAAGTTTTGGGGCACAGTGCGAGTACATACAAATCAAAATTATTTCCATAATTAACTCCTGAAGAATACAGGCGCATCTCTAAAAAATAGAATATCGTGGTAAAGTTTTTTCCCGTTATTGAATTCAAAAAGTGAAACTTTCATATATTCTAGATTATTACACATAAAGTGAAATATTTCAAGCCTTTTTAGTTTTAATCTTGATGGTTACGGCTTACAGCTCATGGAAATCAAAAATCCAGTATCTCAAAATATTCGAATAAAGAATTCAAAAAATACAGAAATGTCGACCTTCTGTTCATTTATGCACTCAACACTCCTTTTACCCAACACATTACTGCATCAGTACAGCGTGGCATAGAGGCTATCGGCCTAACCCTAACCACTAAAATAAGAAATAAAAGGTTGCCATGAACCTAATACTGCAACTTTTTTATAGAACTTTATTTTCTCAAGCCGTAGGAAAAACATGACATCATAGGACATTTAACAGACTTCCAAAGAAAAAGAATACAGCGTCTGGCCAATAATGAAGTGAAGGCTATGATGTCTCATTTTCTTATGGTCAAAGGTGTTTGAATTCCCAGGAATTCCGAATATACAGTGGACATTATGGTAAAATTGTTCCAAAACTGCTGGAATCTTGAGC
Source organism: Hiodon tergisus (assembly GCA_025775045.1). Taxonomy (NCBI): domain Eukaryota; kingdom Metazoa; phylum Chordata; class Actinopteri; order Hiodontiformes; family Hiodontidae; genus Hiodon; species Hiodon tergisus. The sequence goes on from JAOVYW010044038.1 coordinate 14,287, forward strand.
AAGAGTAAAACATGTGGGTCAGATTGCATGGTGAGCTAAGACATCTGTTATACCTATCCTCGACATCTGGGTAAATCTGTGAAAGCCTGGTCTTACAATAATGAACCCTGTGTACTACTTTGACTTGTATCAGACTAAGTCGGGCGCATGGTGTAGTCAAGTGTATTCCATTAATAGCTTTACCCCACCATTCCTCCGCTATATCCACCCCCAGCTTGTGTTCCCAAGTACCCCTTGTTTTAACATCTATTCTGGCAATGAGCCGTCCAGTAGTATAGCTGGAAGTTGGGCAATGCGAGACCACCATCCAGCTTACACCTCGTTGAACGCGGACTGGGCCCAGGCTACCTTGGCTGTGTGATCCGGGAAGACGGAGATGTTCACGCCTCCGAGGTCGATCCGACGTTCTCTAGCTTGCCGCAGGAGATCAGCGCAGGCAGAATGGTAGTGTACCCGAGCCACGATCTCAGCCTTAAGGACCTCAGCGTCAATAGGGTGGGCCGTCGGTTCGGAGGAGTTCCCTGTGCGCCTCGGTGAGGCAGCCTGAGGCGTGGACGGCGCTCGCGGAGTAGGCCTCAGTTGTTGTTGCACTTTGCGCCTTCCTTTTCCCGGTTTACCCGCCATCTCTGTGGCCAGAAAAACTGGTGGTGGTTGGTGATACAAATCAGATGTCTAGCAAGAAACTAATAAAAAAAGTGCCTGTGTAAAAACAATTTAAATAACAGTTTTGCAGGAGCTCCAAAAAGCGTGTCCTACTCCATGCCTGCTGGTCGGGGCTCCATTTGCACGAATTACTGCATCAATGCGGCGTGGCATGGAGGTAATCACCCTGTGGCACTGCTGAGGTGTTATAGAAGCCCTTCAGCTCGTCTGTATTGTTGGGTCTGGTGTCTCATTTTCCTCTTGACAATACCCCATAGATTCTCTATGGGGTTCAGATCAGGCGAGTTGGCTGGCCAATCAAGCACAGTAATACCATGGACAGCAAACCAGTTACTAGTGGTTCTGGCACTGTGGGCAGGTGCCAAGTCCTGCTGGAAAAGGAAATCAGCATCTCCATGAAGCTTCTCAGCAGATGGAAGCATGAAGTGCTCTAAAATCTCCTGGTAGATGGCTGCATTGACTCTCAACTTCAGAAAACACAGTGGACCAACAGCAGCAGATGACATTGCACCCCAAATCGTCACTGACTGTGGAAACTTCACACTGGACTTCAAGCAACTTGGATTCTGTACGTCTCCACTCTTCCTCCAGACTCGGGGACCTTGATTTCCAAATGAAATGCAAAATTTACTTTTATCTGAAAAGAGAACTTTGGACCACTGAGCAACGGTCCAGTTCTTTTTCTCCTTAGCCCAGGTAAGACTCTTCTGACATTGTCTCTGGGTCAGGAGTGGCTTGACACTAGGAATGCGACACTTGTAGCCCATTTCCCGGACACGTCTGTGCATGGTATGCACTGACTCCAGCCTCATTCCACTCCTTGTGAAGCTCCCCCAAGTTCTTGAATTGGCTTTTCTTGACAATCCTCCCCAGGCTGCAGTCATCCCTGTTGTTTGTGCACCTTTTCCTACCACACTTGTCCCTTCCAGTCAACTTTCCATGAATATGCTTTGATACAGCACTCTGCAAAACAGCCAGCTCTTTTAGCAATGACCTTCTGTGGCTTACCCTCCAATCAATTAGTGTCTTCTGGACAACTGTCAAGTCAAGACTGAGAGATTAAAGGCTCAGGAAACCTTGCAGGTGTTTTGAGTAAATTAGCTGATTGGAGCTCTTCTCAAATCAACATTTCTGTATTATTAATTCTTTATTCTAATATTTTGAGATACTGGATTTTTGATTTCCATGAGCTGTAAGCCACAATCATCAAGATTTAAAAAAAAAAGGTTGAAATATTTCACTTTACTTTATGTGCAATGAATCTAAAATATATTAAAGTTCCACTTCTTGAATTAAATTACGTAAAAAAATTTTACTTTCCCACGATATTCAATTTTTTTGAGATGCACCTGTATATCGTCCCGACTACCTCCGTTACATACAGCACAAGCAAGATGTTTACGGTTATCTCGTGGCCTTCAAATGTCCAAGAACTAAGAAAACCTAAACGATAATACACCTAACGTTACTTTCAAAGGATGCATGCGATTATCTAACTGGTCATGCATAAACCCCAACAATCGGACCAATGCCATCTCTCGTTAGCTTGCTAGCTTCCCTTCTACAAACGGATTACATTTATTAACTGACATTTGAATGCGTTATTTTACAATATCCAGCCATGTTTTAAAGATACATTAAACCTCATTCACCTCTCAGAGTTATTCGGAGGGCGCAAGACATCCACCGGGCCGCCGCCATCTTTAAAATTTCTAGAAGGTCCCCGAACAGCAAAATAAATGAGTTTGGTTGTGCCTGATCAAAATCCACAACAGAAAAAAAACTAAAACGTTAGATTTTGTTTTAACATAGGTATAATGTTAACACAAATCAATATAATTGAATATTTTTAAGAAATACATTTGGTTTAATTTTTTTTAAATCCGAAAGAGTAAAAAATATTAGTGCACTTTTCTAGGCAACGGCAAAGACAAAAGAAAAACGTGTAGAGTCGCAGTCTTGTTTTTTTCGTTGTAGTTAACATTAAGAGCTGTGCTTATAAACCAATATCGATATGTCTAACGCCTAACTGATCATATTTGCTGTTTTATCAATCTTGTTGAAGCCTTAAAAAGGTTAACATAGATTGATTTGATTTAATAAAATTATTTTCTAAATATACGCCTACTAAACATTGCCTAATTGTTCTGAAGACTAACGTTTCATGTTGTGCCACGGCAATGTTGCATAGAATTCAAGTATGGCGGTAGCCTAGTATAGGTAATTTACCATAGCTATAAAGTTCCTATTTACTGCCAGAGCAGTGGAAAACTGCTGTTTTCCTTGGTGACGGGCAATCCTTTTCCTGGATGTCTGTAAATACTACCAGGAGCTATTGGTTATCTGAAGTAATTTAGAATAATAATTGATCTAATTTTGCGATTAAGGGTTTGGGTTGAGCAGAATTCAGAACTATTTCTGGCATTCTTGCTGATACCAAAAAGCTGCTGGTTCACAGCATTAAGCAAGGGGTGAGAAATTGTCAGCTTTTTTCCTTTCACAAAACTCAATGTAATACTACCATGGCCTGCTTTTCACTATTGTTAAGATAGGCTATTGATAAGTTAGTTCCACCAATTAACTTAGTATTCATGCATATACAAAAAGGGCTACGGTTAACAAAGTGATGTCTACGCGTGTGCAATATTTAGAAGTTACACACACCCTGAACTCTACCACCCCCCACTTTAAACCCGCTATCTTCATAGATGTGTTCTACACGTTCCTTGGGTGTAGCACAAGTCCAAACATTACGTCCCACACCATCTTTAGCCATTAAGGCTGTTCAGCAGCAGATGGCAGAACAAATTCAGGACCCATCCGCACCTGTACACTACCTGTTATCTAAGGATTTTTGGCTGTCTTAACAAATCCTGTCTCCTACATTAAAAAGCATGGAAAAAAGAGAAAAGTAACAAACTGCAGTGCTTGAAAAGCAAGTCGACTGACATGGACACAGTGCAGCACATTTCTAGCCAGGTTAAGCTATTGTTCATCTCTTCTGAGAAAAACTAGTAAGCAAATCCCAAACAGGATTCCAATTTTCTGTATGACCGCCCAAGCTTTCAGTGAAATGTGACAGAAAACAAATTAAGAAGCCTCCGAAAAGAGCATTTTTGTCGGTGCAGCATGGAGAAGAGTTTTATTAATCATAAAATCTACAGGCATTAAATAATGCAATTACAGCCTGGGAAAGGAAGCTGGTGTGAAGAACATCCATCGGCTTCACGATTATTACGTCTCTCTGGGGGTTTGATTACAAAGACCTGTTAGAGGGGCCTTTCTGCATAATTTACGGACACTCGCCTAAAGTGTTTGCACATTTCGGGTTGATTTGTATTAAATCTGAATAGTTAAGTACTCACTTAGGCTTGTATGTGAAAGCTCTGAGAGACGTGTCTTAGCATAAAACTATTTTTTTCAAAAATAAATTTTTCTCAAATTTCTCGCATTATCCATCTGTTTGTGTCATTGGTCTTAATTTTTTATATGATCCTTGTGTATCTGTATTGAATGCAGCGTCATGTCCAAAAAGTCATCCCTAATGAAATAGGTTCTGTGTACGTATTGTGTTAGAGTAACACGAGAGCCTATTGATCTGATGGAAACCAATTGTCTGTATTGTGCTGCAGTCTCTGTGCTCTCTGTTTGTTGCTCAAGCAATTGTGTCCTCACTTTGGGGTAGCCTGGCTTTTGTTTGTAAGCTGAAGTAGCCAACCATCTGGCCTTGGGCACAGTCTAAGCCTCGGTCTAACTTGGCCAAACCACCATTTTCAATCTACTCTCACGGCCAAACTGGCCTTGTTTGTAAGAATGAAGATATATTTATGATGGCATCTTGAACCTTCAAATTCCATTGGCAGAAACAAATTTCAGAAATAATGGAAAATAACCTTTTTCTGCAGCATCTCTTTTTCATTACCCATGTTCATTACTCAAGCTGGCCCTGAAGTTTGAATCTGAAGTGAATCCTTGAAATAGTTTTTCTCTTCAGTGTTGGTCAAAATGACTTTTAACCTCACTAATGGCCGAGAGAGTTAAAACATTACTGGGAATCCAAAAATGCAGAGGCTGCCAGGACGGAGTGATCGTAAATGTTCACAACTTTACGTCAACAACGCACACAACTTTACACCTACAACATACAAAACTTTACACCTACAACGTACACAACTTTACACCTACAACATACAAAACTTTACACCTACAACGTACACAACTTTACACCTACAACATACAAAACTTTACACCTACAACGTACACAACTTTGCACTTACAACATACAAAACTTTACACCTACCTTTTGGGCTTCTTGTTACTTCAGGAGTTTCGTAATTCTGGGAACATCTCTAATTTTGCTGTGGTATGTGTGTGTCTTGACTACTTACTGCAGGTGACAATCCGCCTGGGGAGCTAATTTTTTCCACTGAATATTTGATAAATACAAAATTATCGCTTTGTGGAGGCTATTCTCATCTGCTATGCTAGTCAAATAATGGGTAATTAGATGGGACAGATCTGTGATCGTGCTGATCTGAAAGCCCAGAAGGTTGGCGTTGACTGAAGCGCGGTTTGCCCTTGATTTATTATCTTAATTTCTGTAAATGCGGAAATCCTTGTACTTTTTCTACGTTGCTGTCTTATCGGTAATTTTTCAATGACCTGGTCAGTAAATAAAATGCTTCATGGGAATAAAAAACACTCAAAACACCATTTATTGCCATTTCATGTGAGAGAAAGCGCTCACAGATGTTCAGTTTTTCCACAGTGCGCTTTTTCATTCGACTGTGCACACAGGAAAATATAAGCGACATGTTGAGTTACACCGAGCTACCCCTCGGTTAGCGTCTGATTTACACCTGGAAATACCAGGTATTTGTAATCAAGATGATCATTTGTAATCAAGATGACAACCTGCTAATTGCAAAAAGTTTTGATTTGGTTTCCAGCCTTAATGCAAAATATAGATAATATTTGAGCCATCTGTAATTTAGAGAAAGTTATACATACTGGGACATAGCTGTGTGATTTGTCTGGCAACAAGAGAAGTTTTGATTGATGGTGAAATATGTGGGGAAAAATCTCAATATCAAGATATTTATTTATATTCATATGAGTGCCCGTGTTGTACGTGCAGTTTTATTTCCGAAGCTGAATGTAATTAACCACACAGTACCACATGTCAGTGTCAGTAATAAACACATTTTGGTGAAAATGGAAAATACTTTTCTCTGAAAATTTTCATTGAATCCCAACAGCTTTAAAATGACATGACACAACAGCAAAAAAACAGAAACAAATTGTGCGCGTCCACTCATCTGAAGGTTCCAGAACCAGACGTGAAAACAGGATTTGCCATTTTCCTTCTTTTATAATTTTCGCTGCACACTGGAGCCCTGGTGGGACACAAGGGCCGTGACTCATGACACACGTTCCTCTCCTCGCAGCATCCTTCTCTCACACCGTCGGCAGGGAACAAAACCGAGTGTCACTGCACCCGCCATATACCTTTCGCTGGGCTTGGCTTGGCATGGCAGTGCCCAAGGGGCTGTCTCTGCCAAGATGGTGGCCTGCGCATATGGTGCGTGAAGAACTAAAACTCTCCATCCCCAGATATCTAATATATAGTGTGTCTTTTTTTTCTTTCAATCGTTGGAATCTCAATCACATTGGTATTTTTTGTTACATTTTTGTTTCTTTTTTTAAATATAAATAATGCTTGATAATCGATTGAAATGAAATGTTCTTCTCCACCTCGAACATGAGCTAGAAAATGAAAATATGGCATTTATATACAGGATACTCTGGATATAGCCATTAAATGTGTTTTTAAAGAAACACACAGTGCTCTATGTATTTATTTATAGCCTTGTTAAACTTAATCAGAAACACAATTCTATCGAAATATGGTGAAATAGTCTATTTTTGCTCAAATAAATTGAAAATAAGCTTCAATGTAACACAAACCACTCTGAAAAGAGCAACATACTTGGTTTTCCACAGAATGAGGTAGTATGAGTTTCAAATAAAGCTTCTGGAAATTTCTGGAAGATCATCGTGTCCCTATTTCCATGGCGCCTAAAAGGAAGCCAATAGAGTAACCAAGCCAGTCTTCAGTAAACTCCACCATCATGATGAAGGCCAATGAACTTAAATAACACAGGTCACGTGTTTGTGACACGCGTAGCCACATTTTAATATTGCACTTCACTGACATGCACACCAGCCTCATTATGGCTCAGAAAAGCTGTGGCAAAAACAGCCTACTCACTGCGAACACATGGAGGTGGATCTCTTTTGCTCTTTTGAGGATGTTTACATCTGCTGGTACTGGTGACCATGTAAGAACAGAGAGAATAATGCATTTAAGATCGTACTGGGACTTTCTACACAAAAACCTTATACACAAATTCTCAGACACTAAAATGGGTCAAAAATTGACATTAAATCAGAACAGCGGTTCCAAGCTTTTTTTTTTTTTTATCTAAAAAGAAATGGTTAAGTAAACACAAAATCAATGTTCTTGACTGGGTATTGTAATCAGTTGGCCTTCATCAAATAGAACATTTAGTTTGAACTTAAAAAAGCAGGAAAGGAAACCAACAGAAAGTTTCTTCACAGCGTGATAAACGGAAAAGCGGATTCACAAAGCACTGGTTGCAAGGTCAGTGTTTTTTAAATACCACAATGCTCTGTGAAGTATGCTGCTCATATACATTTAACAAGGATATGAATAAATATGGATTGGCATTTTGCTCAGAATAGACATACATAAAGCATCTGGTTTAAACTGCGCGAAAACCTACACCCTTTGACGGACACATAGTTAATTAGGCTTTATTCATCGAAGCCGTGGCAAACAGTCTTCAACGGCCTGATGGTCTGACAGACAGAATCGACAGGAAGTCGCTTTGTGTGCAGCCGGTCAGCAATCAAGCCACGGAGGCGGGATCGGCTGTAACTGCCATTTAGCGAACGGCTAAATAGCTGCAGTGTGTGCAGCAATTACATGTTATTCACTGTAATTCCCAGCCATTATATATATTTTTTCTGGTTCAACCAATCAACGGAAACTGAGGGAACAAAAAGACAGTTCAGAAACAAACCAAACCTAAACTGGATTCCTCCTCCAAGTTCCTGACACAATACACAGAACCTATTTCATTTGGGATGGCTTTTTGGACATGACGCTGCAAAGTCGCTGATGGCAGTAATGGTAATGGCCATGTGTAGATTTATTGGACCCCATACTTTACCTATGAAACCTGACTTGAAGGAGAGTCAGGGGGTCGAAGAGGTAGCCCACAGCAGTGAACCCAAAGGGCACCTAGCTCATCCGTGATTGTGCACCGGTCTGTCATGGGTTCTCGAGCTGGACTTACAAAGCCGCTTCGTACAAAGCTTGCCACTCTCCGGGAGTGCAGTGACAGTCTCAGAGTCAAGAGCCACTCTAACCTTCTACAGGTCTGCCATTGACTGCATGACATAAATCCTTTCTGCTGTCGCGTAGCGTCTCTCTTTTCCACTGTGCTCCTCAGAAATCTTCGGGGCGACATCTGAGATAAGAATGGGAGCAGCCCACTCGCACAGGGCACGATAACAGGTGCCCATCATGATATGATGGGCCCGACGCGATATCATGGGCCCGTCACGATAACAATTTTTTCCAATTGTAAAAAAAAAGAACATAGAAGAGCAGTAACGAAGGTCTATATATAGACAGCCACTTCACCTGGAAAATGAATCATTTAGGGTAACGTTACAATGGCAATCTGATCTCATGATGTTCTACTCTTGGCGTAATGGTTCTCACTTCTTTTTCAAAAAACTCTTCAATGGAATCATTTGTTGTCATTTTGTACTCTGGTTCTCCTGTCATAAGCGAATTACTGGTAAAAGAAAAGAAAGAGCTTCGTAAAGCAATATGAAAGCTGAACTTGGAAGATAAATGAGAGTATCGTTAAATTAAAGTGCGTCTTCACTGCTTCAGAACTTAATATAAAACTTATTTATCTTCAATTGAAGGTGACATGTCGAACAGAGTCCATTTTATTGTTTATTTTCTCGGTATTACTGGAAATTAGCTAGTGCACCAAACACAATTTATTGTGTTCCATTCCTCCCACATGAAATGAATAACCTGTACAAAACATGAAATGTGTTTTTCTCTCTGCCAAAATGAAGCAAGAAAAACTATGAACCGTCACTTCCTATTGGAAACTCACAAATGACACTTCCACAAATTTCTACGTTATTTGAATGAGGCCTCAGGGAAAGTAGGGTTTTTTTTTTATGACTGTGAAATGTGCCTGCAGCTATAGTAGGCATGACGGGGGAAAGTGATGCAGACAGGAATGTGCAATGGTTCATTTTCTTCAGGAAGACAGCTGGCGAGTGAGTCCCTGACAGCTTATAGCGTGAGGAAAGTATTTGCAACAGGAGCAGAAATTTGTGAAGTGAACTGCTGTTATTTATTCCAAGAATTTGAAAAAAAATCCCCTCCTGCCTTCCCAAGGGCCAGGGGTCCGAGGAGTCGGCTGAGGAGGTGACCAACCCTGTCCCGGGGCCACTGCCTAGCTCATCGATGGGATCACAATCACTTTTATCCTGTGAAGGCCCAGAACAAAGCTGGTTACCAGGCCCATCCGGATGCAGGCCAGGAGGGCCTCCTCCATTACCTCTTCATGGGGGCCGTGGGACCCTAACAGAACATGGCCCTTACTATGGGCGGTTGTCTATCAAAATGTTTTGCATTTCCATACTGGTTGCGGCAATTCCTGAACATTGTGCTAAAAAAGGGCATGAAAGCACCCTCAGCTTCTCATTCAAGAACCAACCAAACAGCAGAACAAAAACAAACAAAAAACTTTGCTGAAAGTTTATGTTTATTTTCTTTCTCAAACGGCTAAAGATCCAGGACCTGCCGTAGCCCCACTGCCTTGCTTCTTCCTTTGGCCAAGACACAGGACCACAGGCTGCGTGCCACATGCGTGTTTGATAAGATGTTCCAAACTTACTTCAGATGGTGCCCGATTTGTCAATCTAGACCTAGTTGTGGTGAACTGGAGCCACAGTAGGCCTCTGATTCCATATGACATACATGAACGCATTGACAACCAGAGCTGTGGATGGTGGGGGGAGGGATCGCAGAACTGAACGAGGCCCATCTTTTCCACAGACTGATTTATGATGCCAGTTATCAGCGTTCAATTGATGGTGCCTCTCTGGACATGACCTGATGGGGGACAATATCCCATCCGGCTGTGCTGTTTCAGTGTGACTTTCCTCACACCCTCATAGGCAGGTTACCTCCAGGATAACACTGAACGCACTCTTTATTTTCTGAAACTTCCCTCTGACGGTCACTACAGCATCCACGCGCTGCCTACCAAGCGTGGCATGTGTCACCGTTGACGTCTTCTGGTTTGTGTATAACCGACGACAGCCAAATGAGGTCGACATTTCAGGCATATGGTAATAGCTTTTGACCCCGTTTACATCGCATTCCTCACGACAAAAAAAAGGATCATTTTGGTTAACATTGTAATGGCTTCCCGCGGGACATGCAAAGGGTTTAACGTCAAACTGCAGTGACAGCTGACAGCTGACTGCATTTTATTGGCGTGTCATTGAAGGTCACATCATTCAGGAATCAGTTACTTTTCTTTATTTATGATTATAAGGCTTTTCCATTAAACTCTCCAGGATGCATCTGGATGATATGTCCCAGCCCCCTTTTGAATCAGCCATTATATATCATCCATTTTATTCCCTTCGGGTATCAAGGCACCAGTTAAATCCTGCAGAGCTTCGCAGTTGAACTGCATTATTTATCAACAATAAATTGCTGACTGCTCAGGATGACCCCCTTGAATATCAAGGAAGACAACACTAACATAAATAAAAGCGGACATTTCCATCAATTAAATTCCCCCACCCCTCTGAGATTATGAGTCTGCCTATCACAATGCCAGCATGCGGAACGCTAACCTACTGAGGAACTCACATTCCAGAGGCAGCACATAGAAACGTAATGATATAGGTCTAATCAGCGGTGAGCATTTACTGCCATAGAAATGAACTGAAAGGTTTTCTTCTTTTTGTGAACAGCTGATCATGAAGATTGTCTCTATAATAGAATACATAAAAATGTTTCTGAGTGAATTGAATGGGAAACTTATTCCAGTTAATAATTTAAAAAACTCCATGTCCTATTAAATATTAATTGTAAAAAACTGATGTAAAATTAGTTTGGATCAGCATGGTTTTGGGCAGACTTCTGGCCATCCAAATGAAATCCCGTGGAGCACTCATGGTTAATTAAAAAGTGACGGAGTGCAGAGGGCAATTGTTTGCAAAGTGTAAGCATATTTCAGACATCTCCGAACATTTCATGCTGTAAGGAAATGTTTTTTTATATTTAAGAAGTGTTTTCTTAAAATGCTTTTTTGCGTGACAGAGGTGAGTTGTAACAATTTTTAGTTGGTTACCAGTCCCAGAGAGCAGTGCTGTGAACTCTTTGCACGGTTCAGTGTTTTGTGAGGGTGTGCAGCAGTGTCTGTGTAGGGCAGGTGGATGGTGAGACAGAAAATGAGGAGCGAGAGAGAGAGAGAGAGAGAGAGAGAGAGAGAGAGAGAGAGAGATAGAAAGTGAAGCAGGTAACAGGTGTGTGTGTGTGTGTGTGTGAGTGTGTGTGTGTGTGTGTGTGTGTGTGTGTGTGTGTGTGTGTGTGTGTGTGTGTG
>JAOVYW010044070.1:0-12597 GCA_025775045.1 Hiodon tergisus
TCATGGAAACCTCTGGGTGACGATAGCATCGTGGTGGCCTGTCATGAAAACCTCTGGATGACGATAGCATCGTGGTGGCCTGTCATGGAAACCTCTGGGTGACGATAACTCCAGCATGGGAAACAAGCTCATGTTTGCTGCACAGTGCTCCCTTCCCTTGCCCAGGGATGAAAACATCACTCATGTTGATGGATATCGGCGGGCCCTCCAATCAGTGATACCTTGGCCCAGACTGAAAAAAGATATATTCATTTTTGTGAGGAGTCCACCCAAGTGAATTTGTCAGAGTGGAAGTAAATGGTTCCTGTGGCCAAACAGAAAGAGGGCCTTAAATTTCCATTCAGAGTTTATTTATGGCAGCTGCTTTCACCAAAAATATTGCCAGCACTGCCTGACTGTTGCTGCTGTTGTTGTTTTTTTCAGCAGAAGGCAGATGACATCTGCTGCAAATACAGAACATAGATATTTTTAATGACTCTCCTTTGAGTCGTAAACTACAAAAAAAAGGCACACAAAAAAAGGCATACTTGCATTTTCGAAGTACTGATTGGTCTGTATCGGTGAACTAAATGTGAAGGTAAGGCTTCCATGCACAGCCGTGGGCATGTCTGCTGACTGTTGGCTTTCTCGGTGAGAACCGCTTGGGTTCTGTTAGTGTGGTCGGAGTCGTCCTAAAGAGATCAAGCGAATGCAGAAAAGAGTGGTGGAAAAAACCTCTTCAAACATGCCGAAGATCCTTGGAGACCCTATCTGGGTTTCAACCAATATCCTCTTAGTTACCATAATCACTACGCCACCTGCTGCCCAATACGAGCAGCCCACAACAGTGGCCAGAAGGGCTCCACAGTCTCAAGGCCAATGGAAGTGGCCTTGAGCCTGCAAGAGTAGCTCACGCCAAGAACATACAGCGGGGGAGGAGCTTTAAACTGGACCCAAAGCCAGCCCAAAGAGACACTTAAGGATGTGGCTTGGACTTCCGATTGCATCCCGCAAGGGGACGGGGAGTGAAACCGACCCTGAATTCTGGAAATTGGACTCTCTGACACATCCGCGACCTTCGATCTTCTCGTCGCCTTATCTCGAAGGGGGGAGGCGGGGAACTGCGGGACGGTGAAATTGCCATTTTACAATTTCGAGAACGGCTCCCCACCCCCCAAGTCCTGCAGCTGAGGTCCATGACTGAAAAGCACTGCAGTCAATCATTGAGGTGTGACCGGTTGACAGAGCCCACATTTGTGTGTGAATTATTTTTCAGAATAAACCTTGGGCTATAGTGAATTTTTATACGGGAATGGGTGAGTTGGCACGGGTGTGTTTGGGATAGAAAGGCATTACTTGTCATTTTTCATCTCAGACAAGAGATTGGAAAAAAAACAAAACGCCTAACTGAGGATTCAGCTTATTTGTCACAAAAATGTCAGATAAGTGAAACTTTCAAAAGATTTGAATCTCTCGCTCCCTACCTCCCCCTCCCCCTTTCTTTTTACCGCACCCCCAGTCAAGTGGTTCTGCGGCTAGTCAAAGGCAGGACGGTTCATTGTATCGCTCCGTCCCAACATTTTAGGGGGTGTGTGCGCCTGGGTGTGGGAGCATATGAACAAATATTGTTGCCCCAGAGCATGAGGGGGTGGAGCAACAAATGGGGCCCTGTACGCAGGCATGGTTTTAAAGCCGGGGGACAAGTCCACATCACATTAAAAAAGCAACGCTCGGGATGACTGGGGCAGAATTCCTTGCAGAGAATGAAAGAAATCAGAAAAGAAAGGGAGAGAGAACACTGGGGTATCCCAGAGCCAGGCCTCCTACTTTCCTGAGCACAAAGCAGGGCACCCAAAGCCCGCCCCTGCTCCCCCGCTCCCCGGGGGGGGGGGGGGGGCTCGGATGCGGACCCCTGCCAAACCACATGGGGCTGACTTTTTTACTACGCCCCTCTTGTACCCATGCACGCACTTCATCCAGCGTAATCCCTTGGGAAGAAAACTCCAGCAGAGAGCCTTCGCCTCAGACAATGCATTCAATAACCCCAACCCTGCCTCTAATTCGCCGGCGGCAACAGCCCGCATGCCATGTTCTTTACGTTTACAGGGTGAATACAAAAGTAAAGAAATTCAATCGTCAGAGCAACAGCGGCGCAATGTGTTGGACCAGTCGTGGCGACCCCTGCCCGGGGGGATGGCAGTGGTTTACAGCTGGTTTCACACTGAGATCCTCAGGGGTACATTCTGAGGGAGATGACTCAGCTGAGAATGTGCCTTCCTTCACTGTCCACGTATAGAAAAACGATCATTTTACAATCCACAAAAACAGTGTTTGCCACGAGGTCATTTAGAAAGTTAATGAAATGGCCTGTGACATGCAGGGGTGAGGCATCAGTCCAGTAAGAAACTGCATGTTTATTTTTTTTAATGGAAAGTAATAGTCATACATTACAACAAATTTGTCCCTCAATGTCATCCTGAGGTCCCACATCTAAGATACACAATCAATTAAATAGCTAGATCTGGCAAACTCCATGTGTCAAAACAGACTCATTTGTGAACCATATTATGCAGCCATTATAGAATATGTTTTTGGTGAAATTCTACATACATGCACTTAAAGTAGAAACAAAATGATACATAATGTCTAAATGCAAAATATTCATATTTATAATAACGTGCAATGTGATGCTGGGATTTCATTGTCACGATACATGGACAAATATTTCTTTCACCGCTAGCATTGCAGTGGTGGAATGAAGAATGGTGTCCCATTCGGGCTATGCGATGTACCCGTGATGAGCACCATCTCATCTGCTCCAGACTGTCTTGGCAGCCCGCCAGGAGCCAAGGAGCTCAGAGTCAGCCAAGGCGCCCCATGGTCCTGGCCCGGTCCGCCTTCCACCCTTCTTCCCTTCCTGTCCGGTTAGCCAATCGCTGGGCTAATTAGCGAGAACACTTGACACGATCAGTCAAGAGAAGGGCAATGCTCCTGTCGGCCTTCAACTGGAGCTGCTCAACAGCATGGACTCACATACAAACAAACCAAACCGCTTTTGGATACTGAGCCATGTACGAACAGCAAGCTGGTTTTGGTTTTAATTTTGTATCGTCCTATCCCGATGGTTCCAGAAAGACGATGCCACAAAGTTTACAGGGGGTAAAAAAACAGTGGAAGACAGTAGTATGGTCTGAAGAATCATCTTTACTCCTTTCCCTACATCTGGAAGGGTTTATGTTTGGAGAAAGACAAAAGAAGGCTTCAACACACACTGCCTGTTGCCAACAGTTAAACATGGCGGTGAATCTGTTATCATATGGGCTGCCATCTCATGAGAGTCATTGGGCCTGATTATTACTCTGCATGGTAGAATTACGGCCAATGAATACAAAAGCATTTTAGGCAACCAGCTGCATTCAATGGTGCAAACATTGTTTCTTCAAGACATTCCCAAGATGATAACGACCCCCTACAAACTACTAAACGGTTCAAGAGTGGTTTCATAAACACCACCTTCCAATAACCAGATCTAAACCACATTAAACCCTTAAAGTAAGTTCTGGAACATAGAGAGGCTTTCTTTGATTATTGGTCCAATATCCCAACGTTGTATGAAAGTATTCCAAGATAGATCGAAGCTGTTCTGAAGGCAAAACTTGCCCATTGTCACCCTGTATCAATAAGGCATTGAAGGTGGACCATCTTAATTAAAATGCAGAACGAGTGACAAGGATGGCAAAATGAAATGATCTTGTATAACATTTGTAAATGTACTTGGGTAGATGACATTGGAGGCCATTGATAAGACACATCAGCTAGTCCACACATTTAAAAGATGATAAAAGGAGTGTTGCATTAGCAGCTGTGAAGCCAGCAACCATGCCTGACACCAAATCAATATTCCAACATATCTCCTTAATCGCAAATTACACACCCGGTTTGGGACCGAGAGGCTTCCTTAAGACTCAATGTTTTGAATGTGGACTAGTTAGCAGTAGGTTCAAATTCAGGTCGTTTATTGAAAAATCTTGAAAAAAAATATAACCCATGTGGATCACCCAATGCATCTGCTAGACACCTGTGACACAGGGAGTGTCCTGTACATAACAGACAACAGTCTTGAAACTGTTTCCCACACGCGGAAGATCCAAATGGCCTCATTAAACCCTTAGTCATTAGACCAAAACTTCGTCCAATATTAATTCCCCGCACCATTTTACCACATTCAGTGAAATGAAGAACATTGCTGTAATTAAACCAGTCCTGGTCGCCGTGCCTACTGGATCCACTCCGGTATGTTATTCTGCTGGCAAAGACCTGTAACGGAGCGATCAGCCAGTCCATTTGTGTTATTGGCCATAAGCAGCCGAGTTATTAGGGAAGCCTCCTTTCCCGCTAGCCACAGCTTCTGAATGTGTTCTACGCTGCTCTCTCCGAGAATTTGGAAGGTGGTGTACTAGTCCAATGTGTTGACTTGCTACTGTGTTCTGACTCTGATGTTGCATGCAAGGCTGACAATTTTTCACTCTTACATTGGCAGATAATGGCCATAAGGTTTCAAAATTCATACTCCAGCTAGTTTCTTAATGTTTCGAGAATGTTAACACCCATGAGGGCAAGAGCTTCTACTCTGTCAGAGTGACAGCTGTTCTTTTTCTTCCCAGGTCCTCTTCCAAACAACAGATGATGTCTCTACTGGGCATGGCTGGCTACTGCAGGCCTTGGGTCATGGAATACACTGAAACAGTCCAGCCACTGTCTGACCTCATCCATGGCCACAAAATGGACTGATGATGCTTGGGTGATGCTCTACAATCTTTAAAACCTTCTCTCCTCTTCCCCTTTCCTAGGTCTGCCTTACCCCACTAAGCCATTTAACTGATTTGTCGCTAAAAAGGCTGGTTTCATGTCTTCTGTCCTCGCACATGAACATGCAGGCTGTAACCAGTAGGTTATCACAGCTAGTCGGCTAATCCCTTTGTCATGTCTTACTCTCTGTGGCGGCTGTCACAGATGTGGTCTTAGCATGTGACGACATTGTAGCAATGTGTCCGCTTACGGTTCACATCTCACATTCCGAGCATACCCTCATTTCTCGAGTTCGCACCGCACACCTCACCCCTACCCATCTGTAACGTTAACAAAATGTGTTGTTGAAAATGTCGCATGTCACTCTGAAACCATGCACTGTATTAAACTCGGCGACTTTGCTCCCCACAGACGATAGCGGTGAGCCGCACGCGTGCCGGTAAGTAGTTTAACTAATGTGCAAAACCTGTCCTGATCTTGCAGATGAGCCCCTGCCAAACTCGTCCTGTTTGTGGATGGTTCCGATCAGCGCGCACTAGATGGCCAGCTCCTGGATGCTTTGGACGTTTGCACCAACCGTGTAGTCTTAGAAAGCACTGGGCTTCCCTCTCACATCTCCGCTCAAGCAGCAGAACTTTTTGCTCTCACTAGAGCCTGTGTGCCGAGCCCAAAGCTGTCACAGTTTACACTGCCAGTTGCTATGCCTACGCCATATGTCATGACTGGTGTTCAGTGGAGTCAGAAAGGGATTTCTTACTTCCAACTGTAAACCAATCGCACATCATATTTTAGTGAAGAAACTTATCTAAAACACATTGCCATTTATAAACGTCCAGTTCACACTTTCTCCACTTCCGTCTCTCCCCTCCTACAGCTGGTTTCACTCCCTGTCACAGTTAACCTCCAGCAGCCAATCTTGTTTTAGAGAACCTGAACAGAGATTACATTATGTCTTTGCTTAGAAGACATTTTTACAGAGAGTGATCAGAATACCTTACAGGTCTACCCGTTTATGCAGCCGGATATTTTATGAATTCAGATAAAGCACCTTCCTCAAGGGTACGGAGGCGTGTCCCGGTGAGATTGGCGTTGATTTACATTGGTTTTCGAGTTGCGCTTAAGCTCCGCTCGTGGCAATCATATAAAAGAGTGAAAATTAGATCCATGTGTTATTTCATTTCCCTGGACTATTAAAGACACTTTGATGCATTATGAACATAAGAAAAGGCAATTGTTATGTGTCTGACTCATCTTCAGGACTCATTAGAGGGCCTCTTGGTTAGGTTGATGTTCCTGAGTGGCCCAAAACTGCCTATTTGTATTTGTTTATTTCTTAATATTCGTAAGAATAGTTCCGTGAAGTGAGCCCTGAGGGACTTTTGGCGACCTTAATGAAGGCAAATTTTTCCTGAATAAAAAAAAGAAGAGAGAGCTAACTTGTTATGCATTTTTGTGCTACTCTCATTGAGAATTGTGAGACACTGGCTTTGGTTTGACCATTAAACAGATATGGCACTTTCACCCTTTCACAGAGCAACTAAGCAGTGAAATTCCACTGTAGTTTTGGGCTTTTATGCTATTATGTGCTGACTGATGCTAGGTCTGTTCCGGGTCTATTTTTGCACGGAGGGAGTTGCTTTGGATAAAAGCATTTGCCAAATAAATAGACATATTATGAATGTAATCGAGCAGACCGGCAGGCATCTTGTGTCAGGCTGTTATGTTTTCTTTCCATTACCCTCTATTTGCGCTCTCACGGGTCACACGTTGCGTATGTAAGCACTCCGTCCACCATCCGTCAGAAATTAAATGAGAAAAGCAGTGGGCAAACACGTCTTTTTCTCAAGCCACGGAAATGTTCACCTGTGAAACAAACACCGTGAACAAGAAGGAAATCCGGCGTGTTTGTGCAGTTGGCGATTGTACACTCAAAGCTTGCGAGAGCCTAGTTTTAGCCGTGTGTGAACCGGAGCTCATGAGGCTTTGAACAGAGACATGTCACAACATGTTCAGTGTATATGCCGGCTGTAATACCATAGACACGGTGAGGACACTGGTAATACAGCGCACCATCAACATCATATTAGCAGGAAGTATCTACCAGTCACGAAAGCTGGCTACAAACACAGTTCGACGGAACGTGAGCACATAGTCCCTAGGCCTTGAGTCATGACTTCCCTTTCACGAGAAACCGTTGAAATGACGGGGTACTGGCGTTTGCTGATGGGAGGAGTCCTGTGTATAAAGTCTGGATTAGACCACTGGTTGACTTTCCAGGCAAGGGAACAATGCCCCTTTGTTAAGGACCGCACTGGAGAAATCCATGCCATCTTTGCTAAGACTTGCAGAAAGGATTCGATAACATCTGAAAAGAAGGGAATAGAGAAAAAACCCCACAGAGGCAGGTTTTTTTTGGCTCAGTGCAATTGAAATGCATTCCCTGATGAAAATTTTATTTTTCATATACTTTTGCAACGTGGAGAGAAACTTTGAGAACGTATGATCAATGAAAGGAAAACTGTAAAAAAAGAAAACTTGCCGGTTATAAAACATGTTTCATTAAAGTCGTTTGAGGAAAAAGCCGTAAAATAAGAGAGCTGGTGATTGAAGCAGAGATGGGCTCTCTTAATAAAAACCCATCCCCTCCGTAACATTTACGGTTTAGGTCAATGGGTTCGTTTTGATTTAACTTCAAATGGCTGGCTGTAAATAAAATCCAATTCCCGAAATGAACCAACCCAGTGTTTGTTCTTTTGGGTCTTGTTATTTGTTTATTATTAGAAACAATAAACAAGGTGGCCTTCGGAGGATGGTGCATAGCTCCCACTTCCGTTAGGTTTTACAGCTCAGTGTTTCATTTTCCAACCAGAGGAAACAAAGTGCAAGCATAAAGAGTTCCCTAATGGTTGTACCTCTGTACCTCGGCAGTGCAGCACAACCCCTGACAAAGGAGAACCTTCCTGCTGGGATGAGGGGTGTGTGTGTGTGTGTGTGTGGTGGTGGTGGGGGGGAAGTATGAAAGCCCTCTTCAGAGCAGGGGAGTTGGAATTACTGGATGGGGGGAGGTGGGGTAGGAGGGCCTTGAGTTGGCTGTTCAGCATGCCTGGGCACTCTGAAAGGTCTTATGGAGGAGGGGATAGTGGGGGAGGTGTGGGGGGTCTATGCACCACCCTGTGGTTTCATGGTGTCCGGTGTGCCCACCCACCCGCCAAGATTTGGCCCTCCGTAGGCCTTGTTGTAATCAAGTAGTTATTGCATTGCAATTACACTTGGTTAGTTTCCTGATAGCCGCTAACCGATGAGGCCGAGACAGACCTCCTACTGACATAAACACCTCGAGTAGTTGACCCAAAAGCAGAGTTCTGTAAGAAAGACGCTATCCGTAGTAATCTTCAACGAACATATTGAATTTTTGCTTGTATCTCATTTAAAAGGTTTACTGGTAATCCTTGTGTGACTCGGGAGATCAAATCAGACGGTGCCCGGCTGAGCCGCCAGCTTGTTTGCTCCCTGATGGGGGGTTTCAGGGCTTTCCTTGGGGCCTTTTTTTGTTTTGCCTCGTCCTATACCGCCGAAGGAGCTTCATCCCCAGATCCTGCCAGTGCCCTCAGCAGCCTCTCCCATGTTGCGCACAGGGGACTGCTCAATTTACATTCAGTCCATGTCACTCCTAGTGCAATCCTATCCATTTCGCTGGTTTGCAAATTTCAGAGCCTGGGGGACAGAGGGGCTTATATTAATAGGAACTTTGGTTCCCAGTCATTCTACACTTAGAGTTGTAATTTGCATCAAAAGAAAACTTCACAACCTCAGTCAGCTATCAGCAGGAAGATAAGGCAGGATACTGCCAGTCCTTGTCGGACTATCATTAATACAATCTTGCCCTCAGTAACAAGCAACGCTTCTTCAACCTTGGAGACTTCAAGGTCACAGCTACCCTGTCCATCTCTGAAAATTCTCAGCTGGAGGTCAAGGAACAAGCTATTCATGCACACTGGTTAAGTGACTGTTACACATGGCAGGCAGGAATGACAGGAAGTAATACACTTATTTTGATAGACTGAAGCCTGATCACTGCCTGTCTGCTGGGGTCCCAGGACATAAAGGTATGGACTAAAGACAGATCCTGGTACCCGAGTACAAAATCACTTCATCTGAGGTTTTGGCAAAAAAAAGAGCTCTATTGTCCTGTTTAACTGGCCAAAGATCTAATTGTTTTGCTCCACCAGCAGGTGTACAAGATGCACACAGGGAAATTATAATCCTAAAATGCGCCTAAATTGGCGACAAGCATTGGCTATGGGAGAACATCATTTGTCAGGCTATCAAAACCTGGCAAGCATGTGGACAAACCCTGTATCACTCACAGAGTTCTCTGATTTATTAATTCGTGACACTGACGGGAACCAATATCAGTTATTCGACACGACAGCTGACAGAACCGCCGCGAGCACAAGCCCAGAGCTGTCGACCGGCTAACCACTAACTTCCCCTGCCTTGCTGTTTTATCATGAAGCTCAATCGTCAACCTAAGTCCTCCATATCTCTGTGCAAAGTTTTTATGCAGTACGCAGTTCCGTTAGTGAGTTTCTTCCATCATTTCAATTAGGTTTTTACATATCTCCAGACAGCTTCATATTCCACTGAAACACCCTGAAAGCCTACATGGAAGTAAAAGTCTCCCGCTGCACTGAATTTAAAAAACAAAACCAGGTCAACATAAAAGAAAAACTAAGGACAAAAAAAATGCATTGATGACCACATGCAGAGCAGCTTAACTTCAACTCATTTTATGGACTGGTGGTGTCTTTTCTTCTCCATCCCATTGTTCCTCTATCCACCGAGTCTACTCCCCCCAATCCCGCCCCTTGACCCATCGCAACCCCCTGATCGGTCTTTTCCGCTGGAGTGGAGGGATACCTCACTGTCCAATGTAGTACCTAGCCACCCATCCCAAATTCAACCTAGAAGATGAGTTTGGTCTTTGTCCGCTCAGAAGCGGAGGGAAATGAGTCACCGAAGCACACTCCCCCCAGCCCTTTCCTGCTCGCCCAGCTCAGTCCTTCATTCACTGTCAGCCCTTTCAGAAATGTGGTCCAGAAAGCTCCCGCACTCTGTCCCAGGCACTGAGGTATTGCAAAAGAGGTGCAGAGCCAAGAACACGGATTCCAGGAACGCCTGTGACACTTCGTGTTTCGTGGTAAATATCGAAGGCAGCCGTCATGTTTGCCTGAGGGGGTGGTGGGGGGGTGGGGGGGGTGCTGGGAATGTAAAAAATCTTAACGTCCTGGGCTCTGCCCTATTAGATGAGGACCGTTTTCAACTTTGTGTTTTTAACCAACTGAATAATGGGAGCTGAGCTCTGGGTGGAGATGCCGGCCACTTGCCGGTCCAATATGATGGATTGGAGGCCAGCCCTGGGCAGGGGCCTCGGGTCACCGCACCTCATAGTCAGTTATCCGGCTGTGGAAGAGCTCATTTCATAGAGTTCCGCGATGGAACACAAGCCCCCCAACCCTGAGAAGAATGGTCTGGCCCTGGACCTGCAGTCAAGCAAATGGCATACAGATCAAAGCCTTCTCTTCTACTGGAGCCACGGGGGTTTGAAGCTATCAACAACCTATAAATCACACAACCTCACACTTCATTAACACCAATCAAAGATAGGATGTTAGACTCAAAAAAGCCTGCAGAGTTCTTAGATGCTGCCTAGATGCCCAAGCCGTGTCTCGCTCTTCTGTCAGCAACCAAAAGACGTTTGCATGCACATATGTGGAGTTTTGGCCTGTTCACCTATACAAACAGATGGGTTTCATTTCCGGCTGCCCACAACAGTGCCAGCCTGGATGAGGAGAGACTCCACGTGCATTGAAGAGAGGAAATCCCCCGTTACCCAAGGAGCTGAGGCCGAGAGGAAGAACACCGCGTGCCCTCATTCTAAAAATAATTCCATATCTAGGACAAGGAGCAGGTCCAAACCAGCAAATGCTGCCGCTGTATTTTTTATTGCTCTGAGCCAATGTGGGCTTCTTCACAAAGTCGGCCTCCAGACATCTGGACCCAGGACCATTCAGGCCTGACAAGCATCGGCAATTCTGAGGTAAATTTTTTTAAATGGAAAACATTGGTTGTTCTGGAATTAGAATGTAAGGTGTGCTTTGACAAGTGTGATTCTGGCACGTGCCTCAGTTCTGGGAATGGTGCACAGGCTCTGCTGAGATGGAGCGAGATAACCTCTTGTTTGTTAGGTGACAAACAAGGTGAGCCCCTGGCCCAGAACCAACAAGGGCCTTTTCAAGTGGAAGTGAAGACACTGAGGCTCGAGAGATTTCAGTGGGCCTTAACTTACTCCTCGAGCATTATTACACCTTACAGGTGCCCGAGAGGAAGGCAATGGTTGTTAGCGCTCAAATACGCAGGGAACCCTCAGAGTCTTAGGGTACTCAATGCCGTGTGGCCTCTGTGGCAGCACACAGTCTTTGTCTCGCTTGTTGTAGCTCCCAGTACTGCTGACCTCCAGGTATCAGACCACACAAATAGTGATGGGACCCTTCCCCTCAGTGCTGACTGCTGGACTTCTTAGCACCGACTGCCTCTGATCTGTATCAGGGTTGCACTGAGTGCCACTCAAAATCGTATCCCTGGGAACCGTTATCCAATTATTCCATTACCACTTCTTGCTGATAAACTGAACCGCTAGCCCGGAAACAGTAAGACTCCTTAATCCCAGGCTTATTCCAAAAGGGAGCAAATCCTTTGCCTCCAAACTCCAAATCGCTAGATTGTTTCAACAAACAATAATGCCAGCTGATACACTGATTGATCGGATCAACCCCACAGAGACTAGCAACACAACAGACTCGTGGAATGAGTGACTGCGGAGTCACACATTTATCCATGCAAGCTTTTCATGCTGATGGTTTTGTTATTTGTTTGAAAAAAAATGAGATGATGTCTGACAAAAAGATCCACACAGAAATCACCAGATCACACCAGAGTACGGCCCAGAGGGCAGCAGCATCTAAACACCATGAAATCGTAAACTGTGTCAATCAACTGCAATGTTTTCAGACGCCAGATTAATAACATTGGCATTCTACCATTATTTTTCTACACTTTCTTCTTCAAAGTACTTATAGCAGTGTCCATTTAAATGTGAAAGATATTTTCGGCAACTTTCAGGGCGTAAGTCACATTCATCTTGTTGTTTGCAATGAGATGTTTTAGTAGTCTACTAACTAAACAGATTAATTATATAAATGTTGTTGTTTTAAACTTCCCTTGTACCTAAAATTGGTGCGATCACGGTTTTACCCTCAGGTGCAGCTAGGAGGGGTACACGGTATCCTCGCACAGGGAGAGAACAGCGACCATGCGTCACACGTAGTTCGGCATGCAATTATGTCTACACTCGCGGAAGACTGGGTGGGGTAGCACTAACACGCTCTCATAACGTAGCTGATACGTCACTGCTAGGTCAGTAAAATTCTGCTTCACGTGATAGCTTGGGGTTTTACATTTTCATAGGTTACCAGGCGCTACAAATGGTCTGAGCAAATACAATTATCAATAAAAATACTTAAAAACCAAAAGCACAGGCGAGACGTTCAAGCCATAGGTCAGAATTGTCCGAAAAAAGTATTAAGTAATTTGCCAACGCTATCAGGACTGGATACATCCATTAATCTGATAAGTCATTAATGGTAATATCCATCTTGTCCCGTATACTTATTCCACACAACATTCCAAGGACAGGTCTCTTTTTGCAACAATGCAGCTCGTAGTCGTTTACATAATAACAGTAGGCTA
>JAOVYW010044081.1:0-25678 GCA_025775045.1 Hiodon tergisus
CATCTGGTAACACAAGACTTCAGCATCTGGTAACACAAGACTTCAGCATCTGGTAACACAAGACTTCAGCATCTGGTAACAAAAGACTTCAGAATGTGGTTTGCTCATCCTTGCCCCCTTCTCCTGCCCGCTAGTACTGCAAAACAACGGAAAGGCACACATGATCATTACACACGCAAGCAGGATCATACAAGTATGAATATAAGTTACTATTGCTAGGGGCTTCTAAGTGTCGATTGCAATTCCTTATGTCTGCAACATGAATATTTTATGGCGGACACTGGTTATGATAAAAATAAATTGAGCGAGGTTAATAAAGTGAGAGCATCGTCTCTTTGACTTCAAGTCTTATTCTAAAAAAGCAGTGGGATGAACACTTTTGGTAGCCACTGTACTTCCACAGAACTCTTTTAAAAATGAACCGACAATCAGTATTTTAATTTAGGTTTAGCATTTTCATGAACATAACTTGGCCTCCCATGTGAAATTGGCAAAGGCGCTCGTCCTAAGCACACACTGAGCGCTGTGAGCTGGAAAAAACAGCAGTTAAAATCCAGCTCATGCCTCTTGGCGATTGTGACTGAGCCCTGAGCCCTGGGGGACACGCCCAGCAGGCCCTGATAGACAGGAAAGCTGTGGGTCCACGCCCACAGCCATGACCTGCTGAACCCAGGCTAATCCACTCACGGTCAGGAACTATGGAAGTCTGAGGTTCCGCTGTGACTACAGGGAACTCAAAAAAACAAAAAAAGTCAGTGCCACCTGATAACCCACATCCAAGACATGCTAGACACATTGTGTGGCAGCTCATGGTTTTCTGAGCTTGACCAGGGAAAGGCCAATCGCCAAAGGTTCCTGCAACCAAACTTCCATCCGCCCAAATCTTTTTTTTTTTTTGCATGCTCTGTTGGGCTCAGGCGAGCAAAGTGTGCCTCATTTGTTGTCTACACTGACAATAACATGCTCACGTATGTCCTCGCCACAGGTCATCGCGAGGTCACCGAGTCGGTAGACCAACAAATATCACCCTGGAAAGTCCAGCGCAACGCAGACGGTTTGCCCAGCATACACGCTGTTCTTGTATTCCAAAATATGTAAAGGGATGCCTTCACATGATTTGTAAACAAAATACGTTGCAACTGAAGAGGACTCCATCTCCTTCTTCAACAGCGCGACAAAAGCCTGCGTCTTTCCTCATTGAAAATTTTAACATTGTATTATATTTCTTATAACTGTGTTTTTCTGTTGTTTGTTGAGTTATCCGTCGGTTTTGTTTGAGATTATTTAATGTAGTGTGTTTGCTTGTAAACTTCCCATGTCTTGCCCCACCAGTCTATGCCGTTATTCTTAAATGCCTGGCAGAGGCATGGTGAGCAAGACAATGAGATGCAAAAGTACGTCTGATTCAGCCTTCAATCGCTAGGTTTAGGACTAACCCATGTACCTCTTCACCTCATTCTGAGCTAATTTTCAAGATTCAAGTTCAAGATCTTTGACTTAACACTGTGGAATATCGACTGTGAATCAAAATACTTTGCTCTCTTTCTTTAATAAATGCCTCACTATCTATGTTATCACAAAGGGAAGGATATATGTGTGCGGCTATCACACAGTTTGTACGCAGTGTCCTACACGGTGTTCTAGGGCTGTGAGAAACCAGCTATGTTTACACACTATACGTTTATTAATTATCATTTGGATTCCTACACGAGAGTTCTAAGTGATTGCTGTGAGTTCTTACAAATCAGGTAGGATTTCCACAGGCCGCATGGGCCGTGACCAGCTCATTTTATATTCAAAACAACCTAAAGTGGGATTATGCAATTGGTCCTCGAAAGTCCTTCATGGAATAATTATATTACTAACTGTGAGAAAGCTTTTTTTAAACAATGACAGAAGTGCATTAAACAAATAAGAGTGTGTTAAACTGATTACTAATCCTGTGTGTTAAGATACTTTTTTTAGTAATGCTCATAGCAAAGATATTTTAATCCTGCCCTTGCTTGCAAAACATGCTTTGTGAGCTGGGCAAGCAGAAAAGAGGAAGCATCTTTGGTGCAGAAGGTTAAGACAGCTACTCTCAGCACCTGGGGGGCTAACTGCCAGATCACATGCTAACATCTCCTTAAGAAAACTTGTGAAAATACATGGAGCCACTTTCAACAAACTTTTTCTTTTGAAATTGTTCTTGATTTGACTTGTTCTGCAGTTTTTTAACCTCCAATCAGCATAAGGAGAACTCCCTATGAGGCATATTTTAGTATCAGTGTGTTAAGGAAAGACTGTATCAAAGTGTGTAACTGTTGTATTTTCTATGATTTTCCTTAGGCTGTTCTTGTGGGACAAACAAACGTACCAGAACTAAAATTTCTGAAAAACTCACCTGGTGAAACTTCAATTATTATATTTCCATGACACTTACCCATATAAAAATTCACGTTTAGCCAAGTGTAACCGAAGAACCTACTCAGACTACCTGGGTACTTCTCAACATGAATTCTGCTCCAGTCTTTTATTCAGTCCTGAAATCTGAAGGAAGAATTGATTACTGCAAAATCTCACAACAATTGACTGGTGTCAGTAGTGGGATTCCTGATCCCGACCAGACGGAGATGCTCAGACCCAGATCCAGTGGACTGGAACCAGCCAAAAACGTAATGGTAAGGGACCTTATTTAAAATCCCTACTTTATGCATCTGCTGGAGTCTAATAGTCTGTGGGCCCCCGCTGTAAACAGAATACCAGGTTATAGATAAGGAGCAGGCTTGGATTTGCTTCGGAATTTGCCCCCAGAATTCAGAGTTGCAGATAGCCGTCTGTCAATGTGGCCGGGGTAGCTAACATTATCTTTAGAAAGAGAGGGGAAGGAAACACATCTCGCAGGTCTGATTCAGCTGTTTGTCTGATGGAGATGGCATAGTGAGCCGTACCAGGTACAGCACAGTTCTTTGGAATGGCGGGGTCTAAACTTTTGGCGCCATAGCTTTTTGGAACTACAAGAGTGATTGCAAACTCTGAGTAATCAGTCAGGGTCGTGCAGAGCAGTGCAATGGTATTCAGACATATGTGGACTACAGAAGGCATCCAAGGCTAGATGTTCAGCAAATAGCATCACAAGCAAGTGTAGGAAGCTGGAGGTCACCGTCTGGGTGTGAAGCAGATGCCAGCAATGTAGTGTAGGTGAGACGGGGGGAAAAAAATATTCGACCAGTGTCTGCAAAAACATCCCATCAAAAGAACATTTAATCTCACTGCTAAATTTACACAGCAGATCATGAGCTGGGAGGTTGACAGGGGAGGAAGAAAAGCATGGTGCTTGCAACAGGGCCTAATAAAGTTTTGATATATTTACCAGATTCCTTCGCTTCAGGTGTATCTTTTGCACGGACAGTGGACATAGTAGTGCCAGCGTCTACCAGGAATGAGATACCTCTGCCTCCTATATGTAGTGTAATAGATGGCTTCATGCTGACCACTGTGGTTGGGGTGGAGGAAAATCAGTTAATGGCACATTTTTTTTTAGCTGTTTGTCTAGTAATTACCCCCCCCCCCCCCCCATTTGTGGCTGCTGTGTGTGTGGCAATCCTGCATGTATGGTGGCATTTTCCTCACTGGGCTACCGATTCAGCGCGTACTTAATGATTGAATGGGTGTGTGTGATTAGATCTTCTCAACTTGCAGGGAGAGGTTGCCAGAACGTCACCCCTATCAGTGTGTGATGTCAATGTGAGCCTGTACCGCTTGTTTCCAGCTGTGTCTGGTGCTGGAGAAGGTTTGCAGTGTGAGGCTTGGATCCAGGCTGATCCTTGCACCTTTACTGCAGTGTGAGTGGAGAAGAGCACCTGATATGCCCCGCTCCACTTCAGTGAGAGGTTGTTCTTTCTCTTGAATACTTTGACCAGTACCCACTGTTCAGGTTTGTTCTCATGGCAGTGAACCGGCTGGCTCTGGCACGGCTGCTTTCACCTGTGAATATATAGCTTAGAAATACACAGCGCAGCTGCATGGGTGGTGTGGGACTGACCTTCATCAGCGTACCTGTGAATATCTCATGTGGAGACAGTCCCATTTTCCTTGCAGGTGTTGCTCACATACTCAGGAGAGCAATTGGTAAGGCATCTGGCCATTTCAATCCTGTCAGTGCACAGATCTTAGAAATTTTGCCCTTTCCACAGCTCTGGCAGACTGTGGTGGTAGGTGTAGTGAAAGGACTGTTGTATCCTTAGTGCTTTACACATTTCTTGCACTACTTGTCCAGTAAAATGTGTTCCTCTGTCACTCGAGAAATTGATCAGGCAGGCCGTATCAGCAGATTATCTCCCTTAACAGCATTTAGCAACACTTTTGACAGGGAACGCTTCAATCCATTTAGGAAACATGTCAACTAATGCTAATACATATTCATAATTGCAACACTTGGGCATTTGTATAAAATCAATCAATCCCTCAGGGGCTTGGTGTGCTGCACTAGTTATAACAGGAAATTTGTCTGTTGAAAAATCATTCATTTTGACAGATTTGTTCTGCAACCTATGCTAGTCCTTGTGCATACCAGTGTTTTTGGATCAGTGCACACATCCATGTAAGCTAACCAAGGGAGTAAACGAGCTAAGGCTGCAGGGCGGCCGTCCCTGGCAACCCAAATATCATTTACCTGCATGCATTCATTCTTAACCCACTTCACGCAACCGCTTCTTTCGGCCTCA
Organism: Hiodon tergisus; assembly: GCA_025775045.1. Taxonomy (NCBI): domain Eukaryota; kingdom Metazoa; phylum Chordata; class Actinopteri; order Hiodontiformes; family Hiodontidae; genus Hiodon; species Hiodon tergisus. The sequence continues at coordinate 4,707 of JAOVYW010044081.1, forward strand.
GCATACAGAGCTTGGATGTCATTCCGATTGAGTGGCTTAGGACCTGTGTCAAGAGAAAGTAATACAGGAAACATTCAAAACAACCTAAGGTTATGCGATTGGTCCTCAAAGGTCCTTGATGGAATGATTTATGTGACTAATCCATGTAAATATTGAGGCTTAGCCAAGTGTAATCGAAGAACCTACTCAGACTGCCTGGGTACTTCTCACCATGCTGCATGAAATAAAAGCAAGTTTTATTCTACTCCAACTACAGACTTCACTTTCATTCAATCCAGAAAATCTGAAGGAAGAATTGATTGCTACAAAATTCCATGACAACCCACACTAACTTCCCTCCAAACTAATTTCTCTCAGTAGCTGTCATCACCAGGCTAAAATTGAGTAAGCGCTGACAGAAACATGCGTCACTCCATGACAGTTTGGTGATTAGCAAAGCACAACTGATTCATCCATTTGAAGCAGTCTTTATATCTCGCTATTCAGTTCCCTTACAGCAGGGATACTCCTGCAGATATCCAATGCACATGATACACAACTTAACAATAGAGTTAATAATTGCATATTTTAACGGGATATGTATCTAGTTCTGATGAAATGTTTCGGGTAAGTTTTCCTGCATTGAATGGGTGCAGGATCCCATAAAACATCCAGATAATAAAACCCCTAAGATATTATAAATCCAAGAGGCAAAGATACATTTTAAAAACCTGATAGGACTACCAGATATAAAACACCAATGGTTTACTAATTAATTAACGCAAAGGATGACATAAATACAAATTGTCAAAGACGCTTCATTAGGGTGCTCCCAGCAAGGTCTTCTTATGCACACATGCAAATACAGGGATGCATATTTATATACTAGGTTCTAGATACACCTCTGATAAAACAAGACTGGCTTTAATTAAACTCAGAATCTTATAATGCTGCTTTTTTACTTGAAAATGAGTTGACAACCCGGTGTGGTTGTAATATTGCTTTTTTTAAACTGGTGACCAGCGGGTGACCAGTGTGACTAGCTCATGACCACATTGACTAAACTGGTCAGGCTGCTGACCTCAACTGGAATTAACGGCAGGTGAAGTTCATCCCCTACTCTAGTCCTACAGTTCATAAAATTGCAGAAAGTTGGCGGGCAAAAGCAAACAGGCAGATGAGCAGAGAAAGTAAGATCCTGGATAAATTCCCCACTGTAGTTAAATGCGATAGTATTTTGAATAATGTTTGTAGTATTATGGAAAGGATTATGATTGGTTTTCTGTCTCCTTCTTAATATACATTAATGCAATAATATACAGATGAAGTTACTAATATTCTGCTAGATTGTTACTAACTCTGCTGAAGAATTTCAACGCCTCATTAAACCGTAGACTAGTAGCCTGACCATGAGCGAGCAATGGGAGTCTCGAGATAAGTTGTTCCCTTTGAACTGTTTAGATTTCTTTTGACTCCCACCTGTCTGACAGTTCAAGACCTGTCTGGGGAAGAGGTTGAGCTGACCTCTCTCCTCTGGGAGAAGGGGGGCTGTGGAAGGTTAATGGAAGGTTAATGCAAAGAATGTTCTGTACTTTTCCTTTGTATGATGACGTATGTTCTGTATGTGTATAAGAATGGCGTGAACCCCATGATCAGGGCTCTCTCTTGCTCTCTCAATTATGAGGTGGAGAGACCCTGTCGGCCGACATTAAAATCTGATTCTGTACGAAACATTGTGTCGAACTGTCTTTAGTAGCCTTTGTCTCAAGACTTTGTTTCACCGAATTTGGAGATTTGCCTTAGAATTTTCACAACAATTTGTTGGCTCGTCCAGGATCTGTAACCTGAACTGCCCTTCGCTACTTCTTTTGCCACAGGTCAACCGCGTGGCAGAGGACTAAAACCCCGTCCGGGGTGGTATGTAAGTCATCCCCCTGTGCGAGACAGATCGTGGACAGAGTCAGTAAAAGCTCCTTTGGGAAATTGAACTAAGGTGAGACCATTGGGCAGGATATCCTGGGCAAAGGAAAGACCTAAAACGGAAAAATGGGGCAGTGTCTGGATAAGTCAAAAACAAAAAAGGAAAAGTCTGTGTACACGGGTTGTGCGAAAATAATGTGTGGGCTGCGAGGTGATGAGGTAAATAACCAGTTGCAGATGTGGACCGGGTTTCCCTGATAATGGAATGGAAAGTTTTAGCAGGATCATCCAGCTGCCAGACCCAGAAGGAGGGCAAGCGGATACACAACAGTAGATATTGTTTCAACATTTTTGTTTTAGGAATTCTAGAAATTTAAAATAATTTAACAGAATTTGCATTTGCATTTTTATTTAAACTTATTATGTAAACTTTAATATACTCACATGCTATTTCAATCAAAAAAGACAGGTACATAATGTATGATCAAGACGCTCAAACGGGCCATTTCAAAACCACCTACTGCGCATTCGCAAAGATACAAACCTTCTGATGTCCCAAAATGCAACACTGCAATAGCTATCCGCCATATTGAGATTATGTTGAGAAATTGCATATGAAAAAGATACACAAAGGTCCTGGTTCGAATTAATTTGAGTAGTTTATTCAATGTAATCTACCAATATCTAGAAGTTCTAACACCCTCAACCACGGCTTTGTTATGGCTGCCAGCGGCCGAGGTATGCTGTTTTTTTTCTCAATACAATAACTTGACAAACAACCGTAAATGATGGCTAGCTATCTAGTTAAAAAGGTTCCTGCCTGCGTAGAGGCCTAATAATCGGTCAGTGTTTATAGATTCTTCACTACTACTACTGTTCTGTATTCTACAGTTCCACAATTCTAATTTAGTAGTGCTATTCGGAAAAATTGTGTTGATTTTGAATGGATTGCATGATGTAACGCACATTTAGTTGCATGGAAACAGTTTGCCTCTGACGCTAGCCTTCCTTTGATAGCTCGTGGTAGGCTCACCTACTGTTGCCCTTAAGTTAGTTTATTAATGCTAGCCAATGTGCTAGATTCTATTGTTTTTAGATGTGTCAAATATCGTGGTATCCGGTGTTTGTATACTCCGCAGTTACGACTCATTGTTTGTTCTGAATTGATGGTAACTTGTACGTTTTGCTAATAATACATTATCCCCGTGATAAGTTAGCAGTTTACTGGAGTACAAGGATACGCGGTTACTGTTCGTAAAATGTACATAATGTTAATAATTCTTTATTAAACGTTTAGTTCAATCTGCGTTACATCATAAATAACCAAGTGGTCTATGCGCGAGAAGCAAGTTTTAAGATCTACAATCTGGCGTTTACAGTGGGGTTACATTTTTGCCATCTTCACCTGATTTTTAAACTAAAATATTTTACTGATATTGTATGTATGATAGGGTAGGTATCTCAACGTTTGCGTGCCAGTAAATAACGTTCGTTCGCTATTGATTTGGTGCACAGTCGATATTCTAGCAGGATGTATAAAATGGAAAACTATGGTCCGTAAAAAAATCTCTTATGTCCTGTGTATTAAGCAGTTATGTCTCCTGTGTATTTTCTTACAGCAGGGTTTTTCAAAGATTTAGTCATCAATATAAATATCAAAACACGATGTTGGTAAATTAAACGTCGGTTTGATTTGAGTTTTAGATGAATGTCTGTGTTTAAGGGATCGATTTCAACAACACTTGCATCAATATATGAAGTCATTTTGTAACCAATAGCTACATTATAACAGTTATTGTAATCATTGTTGGATTAAGAAGGATACGTGGGAAAAAGTCGATAACTTCAGTTGTCATGGATCCGTATTGGTAAACCAGGTTAACCTATTCACTGATACACGGATCACCGTATTAAACTTTTTGCTTCTAGTTTAGCTTGAACCGGATATGACGAATACATTAAAAACACGAGCAACCTAGTGCGCTAGCTATGGGCATACGACTGGTCTCCCTAACCGTTTTTAGATGGAAAATACTCTAAAGTTATGGAAAACGGCAAGATCTACTGTCTCTCTCTCTCACACACACACAGCCCGAAATACCAGAGTCATTCACGTAGTTCATTCGCCCAGTTAACAGCAAAACATTTTTAAAGCGCTTTCAACATAAGCAGTGTTGGGGGTAAACAACACTTCAATGCAAGATATAAGTAGGTTTATTTATAATCGTTATTTAAACATTTTCTTACAAAATTGCAGGATAAAAAAAGTCTCCTTCATAACCCGAACAGCCCACTTGTCCAAAACAAGTGAAGGAAAATTAATTGGAAAGAAATAATAAAAGCTGAGGCACAAATACAGCCGGGCCAAAAAATCTGGTGGAATTGCCGCTCCTCCAGAATGTAACGTCAACCCCGCAGATTAAACGCACGCTCGCTCTTTACCAGTGTAAATCCCTCTTCCACAAAATGGTTGGTTTTTGTTTTTTCTTTGATTGTCGTGCCTCATTAATACGGTTGAAAGTGGTGAGTGGCCTGTGAATAATCCCCCCCCAAAAAACAATGTACCATTTAAGCAGCACTGGTTTTGGTGGGGTATATTATGCGCAAGCAGTGATAAGGCCTATGAAAATGTTTTTTTACGCTAGAACACCGTTTGTCACTATTGACAGTATGCAATCGGAACTTTTTATCTGCAAAGTCCTGTGCTTGGATGATGTAATGTACCACTTTAGGCAGTGAAAGTTGTGTTGAATAGGCCTCAGAAGAGGGGATTCAAGGGTGGAGATTGATATTGGCCCTATCGAAAGGGTTCAGTATCGAAAGGTTCACCTTCGGGGGTCCCTTCAAAGCAGTGGTCCCTGAATGGCTGGTGTACACTTAACAGGAAGAAATTCTTATTGGTTCCTTGAGACTAAGGCGATTTAAAATTAAATCAAGATGACTGATAAAATCGATGTTTGCTTTCTCCAGGTAGCTGCGTGAAATGCCAATTCAACTTAATGCTGGTAAATAATGTATAGTACTACTTATTTGCTGCTTGGATGTTGCTAATACCAAAACGCACCTGTCTTCATTTATTCTAAAAAAATAAAGGTACCACCAGTTTAAAACCAGCTCTAGTATCTTGGCTCTCTGAGATATCCTCCTGGGTTCTCTTATTCTCTCAGAAAAGTCAGCTTATTTCCTTTAAACAGTTAATAATACCTCCAGCAAACCGTAACTAAGTGATTATTGGCAGCTGGTTGATGTGTAACATCAGCGTCAAAATCAAGAGGAGGTGTGGAGATAAAAAATAGCTCCAGAAAAATAAATACACATGAAGTGAATGTGTTTCTGAATTTGGTAACGGGCTCCACTGCTTGCGTTAGGATCTAATTTCACAAAATAAAACATATTTGTTTTCCAAATCTTCTTGTAAGCTACTCATTGACAGGCAGTGATCAACCGGTCGCTCGCTATCAAAGGGTTTTGGACCCTAGCTCTACAGAATGGATTTCTTTAGCACAGTTGTAAAATATTTTCAATGTGTGTGTTCCTGTGCTCAGATTACAATTGATACTTTGTTTTAGCAGCTAAATGAACTTTGATGGATGAATAAATGAGGAAAATAAAAAAGTAAATGTAGTTTACCATCACAACCCTTTTTGCTGTTTGCTGTGAGAGCTGCACAATTAAACAGCCAATTAAAAAAAACTTACCTTTTTAACCCCCCCCCCCCCATATACACCCCCAGATGACGAGTTTGATGAGTATGACAAGCCAGGTGCGGAGAGGTCACGCAGACGAAGAGGAGACGAAGACTTCGACAGGTACCATTCTTATTTCAGAAAAGAGGTTTTGGTCTCCGGTGCATGCTAGAATTAGAGGTTTTTGGCTGGTTTGAATTTTGGAATACTATTCTGTTGTCTATGACCATTTGGTAATCTAAGACAAGCTCATTTTTTAAAATTAAATGTCTGTTAATGTGCCATCTGTGTTTCTGTTTGCCTTATAGGTAATGAACCTGTCTATGGCTATAACATGCACTCTAACAATGTGGACGTACAGTAACTAGAGTGGTTTGCATTGGTATAATCTTTTTAAAAATTTTTCCCCCTCAGTGATCTAGAGGGTGACTTGCTGGAAGAGGATTGGCTTACAGCCAGAAAGGTAAGAGAAACACCAGAAATGACATTTGTTTGAGGTTTAAAATGTTTATACACTATACAGTCTTAACTGACCTATTACGAGATGTAGCTCAAATTCTGGGTTCCAAAGCCTCTGACCACTTATTTTCAAAACCTCTTGTACACACACTCTAGACACCACCTACCTGCATGCTCAGCTCTGTGTAGGACTGGTTATGCAGTTAGTAAATTACACTACCAGCAGGGGGTGGTGTTTGACGTAGTCTACCTCCCCAAAAATATTATATTGAGTTGCTTGCTCATTAATTTACTTTCAGAATTTAAGTCATCCCGTATGCAAGAGGAGAGCATACGCAGTTAAATGATCCTTTTCCCTATAAAGGATCTGGTGACTGGGTAGGCCACGGAAGGTTTTTGGCTTCATCTGGGTGTTTATGAAACCACGCTTGAATGTTTTTAGCCGTGTGTATCGGGTTTTATCGTCTTGAAACAAATTTAGGATACAATGTCTGTACCATAGCGTGCACCTGGTTGCCTGAAATGGCTTCCGATGCCTTGGGCGTAATTCTACCATGCAGGCTGATAATCAGACTAAATTAATCTCTCACGACGGTAGCCCGTATGATAATAGATTTACATCCATGTTTAAAATGCGGCAACGGGCAGTGTGTGTCGAAGGCTTCCTTTGGCTTTCTCCAGACATAAATCTGCCCAGTATTCTGAAGTCCAGGTTTTTGTGCTCACATTATTGTGCGCCTGAAGCTCCCGGTGTACAGTTTTTGCTGAGAGTGGGTCACAGAGGTGTAGATGCGTTTTTGTGGTTTTGCCATTTTGTGTTCTTCACATGGTTCACATGATGGTGAGAATCCTGGATAAGCGTTTGGAATGACAATTTCCAAGTCTTAAAATGTGCTGAAGCCTCTTCCAAAATGTTCTTTTCCTCAAACGGTTGCTAAGTAATGAGCATAGAGTGTGCGTCATCTCTGTGACAGCGTGCTTGTCGGCTGTTTTGTAAAGGCCAGGAAAGTGTTCGTTTAAGGGTCTGCGGTTACGTAAGTGACAAGTGCCGTCAATATCTGGAGAAAGCTGTGGAAAATACTGGGGCTATGTGAACTGTGTGACAGGGTTTTTTTTTTTTTGATTTCCAATATGGGAGATGTGACGATTTATACAAAAGGGGGGAAAACACACCAAATTGCTATATGCAGCTGAAGAAAATAAAAAATTCCAGATTTTGCCTTCAAATGGCAAAATTTAGTTTGGGGGGGGGGCGCTTACAAAACAGAGAGAACCATATTAACCAAATTAAATACATTAGGACCAGGATTGGGAACCTGGGTTAAAAGAGAAGCAATTTATGGCCCTGTGTTTATTGCTTATTGAAGGAGTGTTTTTGTTACTCTAAAATAGTCAGTCTCTAGGTACTGTACTTATATATTTTCAGTTTAACTTGTAGACGAGACACTGAACTCAAGACACGATATGAATTTGAAACACTGAGCCCACAATTCAATAAATAGTCAGTGGCCAGTTAGGTACCCTGTTCACAAAAATGGCTTTCTCCTTTAGAGTCATGAGCCTGTGGCTTCTATTATAAAGCTGGCAGACGGGCATCGAGTCATTTAGTTGCTGTTCCGTTGGACCTAAAAAGCTCTGAGCTTGGCATCATCGTCGGGGCTTCCGGTACCTCTGAAATGCTCACCTGGGCATTTCGCGCACCACAGCGTCGAGGGTTTTCAGCGAATTTCGCGCAAAACGTAAAAACTACCACTCTGGAGCAATCTTGTGGGCAAAAACCGCTCGTTGCCGAGAGAGGTCGAAGGAGAATGGCAAGAATCGTGCAAGCTAACAGGCGGACCGTACACGGGCAAGTAACGGCGCGGTACAACAGCTTTGTGCCGAATGGCACCTCGGGACCCACAACTCTTCACTCCGCCAGGTTCCACTCCTGTCAGCTAAAAACAAGAAGCAGTGGCTTCGGTGCGTATCTGAACAATGTTGCTGACCAGGTGCATCCCTTCATGGCTACATTTTACCCTTCGTCACACGGATACTTCCTGCAGATGTCACAAAGCACGCTTTTTCTCTGATTGTTTCCAAGAAACATGACAGCAAGTTCAGATTACTTGAGTGGCCTGCGTGGCTCCCCCGGGCCTCGACCCAGTCGAGCGTCTTTGGTATGCGATGGAGCAGGCTGTTTGCAGTATGAATGTCCCGCCGTCCAATCTGCAGCAACTGCGTGATGCCCTTGCTTTAGCATGGGCCAACATCCCTGTGGAACCCTTTCCAACGCCTTGTAAAAGGTGCTCTGAAGAATTCAAGCTGTTCTAAAAGGAAAAGGGGTCCAACTCGGTCCTGGTTTGGTGTACCTGATAAACTGTCCACTGAGTGTATACTGTGATATGCGTTACATCAAGGAAATATAACCGTTTCTTGTAAAATTTTTAGTGTTATTCAATATTTATTATGCTGATTTCTTGGTCAGAATGAATTTTTAATAATATATTAACATTTCCTACATTCAATGGTTACTGAGCAGTAATGCTCTGGTCAGGTTAATTGAAAATCTAAATATAAGAAAACATACACATATCTAATATTGGCAAGAATGTTTACCACTATGGCCAACAAGTGGAATGGGAGTATAAAAATAATATAAGCAGAACGTGCATAAAAGATTATAAGACTTAGAGGAAATTTTCTTTATGGAAATATTTGCAGAAGTCCTGGAATTATTTTGCTCCAAAGGTATGTGAACCCTGTTTTGAGTAACAGTCCCGTTAATTGTACGACTGTCCCGGTGAGCTTCGACTTTTCACTGGAATGAAAAGAATGAAACAGAGCCATGGGCCAGGCAAGATTTTGCAACCAAATCCCCATCTTCATCTGTACTGGACAAGTAATAAAAACGATCTTCTGAATTGACTGTCCTGTTGCCTTACATGAATACACCCTAGTTTTTTAACGATGCAGTACTATGAATTATAAACTGCCTTCAGCGGTCAGTATATGGAAAGGAAAAGACGGCCATGAAACCCTAAATCAAAAATGATTCTTGGGCCTCGCTCCCCAAAAGTGAGTCTCAGAAACGGCCTGTCCCCGAAATTGTGTGGGCAAGCTCAGCGCTCAACGTGCTCTGGTAGTCTCCGTGAGGTCGCTAGGTGGTTGTCAGGCTGTCACTAGGTGTAGTTCTGTGCTCTTGTACGCTCTGCCAGTATTGTATACTGTATACTGCCCATTGAAACAACGTGTGGACCTTTCTTTGCAGAACCCCTCTGAAGGGTCGGATGAAGAGCTAAACGATGACCTTTTGCAGAGTGATGAGGAAGACCAAAATATGAGGTAGGATGGACGATTCCGGCGGGTTGCTTTTGGCGGTAAAGGTTATTGTGAGCTGAAAGGTTGGTTTTTAAATTCCCCCGAGAGCTATCCGACCAAAACATGTCCCCCACTCCCAAGTAAACGCAAGGAAGAAACCTTCACTTCCACCCTTGTGACCGTTGATGATGTTATTACTTATAAAAATTCTTATTTGTACGCTTTACCATAGACCAAAACCCAGAGGTGGTGCGTGCTTTGTGATTTAGGGGACTCTTTACTGCTTTAATACGATGCTAAAATAAAAACAAATGCAGTTGGTTATTGCTCTGTACTGTCTATCTGCAGCCAGTAATGTTCACTAGCAGAACCGTCGAGGGACGTGCCTCTCCTCCAATCAGGAACCACATGCGGGCTGTTTGGCCCACAGAATGTAAAAGACCTGTGGCTCGAGGGCAACTAGGATTGGAGGAGACTACCCGTTAGCTCGTTCATAATATAATTGATCTGAAATATTAAAGTTTTAATAATGAATAAATTGGACTGAAATGTGTATCGACATCAGACCCAAAAATCTTCTGCTACTTTGTTATATTAAAAGCCTGATTTTTTTTTTTACGGGAGTATGCGTTGCCTCGTGTTCTTCTGCTTAAACATGGCTTTATATCTACACACATGCCTATCACCGATTAAAAACCTGCCCTAAACAAGTGTTTATATAAACACTTTTTATATACAGCTTTTCACATTCAATTTCTGAGGGGCCTCTAGTCGTACTGTGAGAAGCGTGCGTTTTGCCGTTATTATTGCTTATGTCCCGTTCCGATCCTGTTTTAAATCTGTTTTGCTGATTTTTCGTTTGGAGAAAATACATTGTGAAGGGATTTATTTTGTGTAATAAATAATTTAACGGCTCCTTTTAATATCTTTGTTTCACGTTTCTTTCCAGTGGCCATGGTGTAGTGGTGAGCCTCAATGCTACCACGACCTTTGACCTTCAAGAACAGTCTTTGGAAGAAGCCGAGTATGCAGAAGGCATCGACAACCTGGGGGCAGAGAACTACGGGTCAGAGGGCTACACCCACGCAGGCTACGGAGAAGACTATGGGGTCGATAGCGCGGAACTAGTGGAGGACCAGATGGAGTACACGGGTGGGTCTGCCGGGGACGAGATTTACCCAGAAGAAGTGCTCGACATCGAAATCAACGACTCTTTAGACGACGACTTTCAAGTAAGCTCCCCCTCTCTCCTTTGTGTTTTCAGAAAAGCGAATGTTGCTCTGCTCTGTTGGTGTGGGGCAGATTTTAAATCGTGTTCTGTCCCGTGGGTGTAGGGGAAGGGGTGTCACTGTTGTGGATCCATTATCAACCTCTGTCAGTTTACTTATCAGCTCTCTGACAAAGTTTGTGTTGACAGCTTGTTTGGCGATAGGTACTGCTCTCCCGTGGGCCCAGAGGCGGTGTGGAATGGTGACCTTGAAGGTCCGGTTCCACATGGCGGAATAAGCCGCTTTGTGTCGCCGTGACTTTCCTGCCAATTGTCAGGCGTTTGATGCGGCAGCTTTTATCTGGGCTTTAGCCAAAATCTGATAAAGTCCTGCATAAGTGAAACGATTATTGACCTTTTATAAAGAAACCCACAGTTCTGAGGGGGGAAAAGGGGACGGAAATGATTGATGCTACTCTCCATTTATTTTATATAACCTCATAACAAGCTGGAAAAAAAAGATTAACTCAAGATTTAAGAGCAGTGTCTGAAGCAGTTAATTTATCATTGTCCTGCTAGGGGGCCGATGTGTCTCGTCTGACAAAGATGTATTGCTCTGTCTAGTATTTAGAGATAAGCATTTGACCTTTCTTCAACAGTGATGTTCAAGTATGCCCTGAAAAGGACACTTTTAAAAGCTGTCTGCAGACAGTAGCGTCAATGTTTTTACTAGTCACACAACCGGTCAGGCTTAGCGTTTCGTTTATAGCTATGGTGTTAAACTGTTTGAGGTTAAATCGATTTACATGCGGGGAGCTGCTGGAATGGCAATACAGATTTCTGTCAATATCAGCGCAGCATTTGGTCGGTAGTTAGCCTTATTAGCGCACCGTAAAGCGGGTCTGAAATTAGCGTCTGAATGGCATGTGGTGAGTTAATCGGTAATTAGCCTACTGCTAAATGGGTCACAATGCATTGCGGCTTATTTATGTTGTATTTAGTTTCAGTATTGTAAAATAAGCATTGTGATGCGTTTTTATGGGAGAAAAACAAATTTGATGGTAAAAAGTCTTAAGTGGCTGGTGAATGTTCCACAAGTCACAGTTGTCATTGAATTTATCACGTCAGTGTTCAAAAAATGATGTCCAGAGTCAAGGCTGCAATTGAATCGACGCCTTAATTTTATTGATCAGGTCAAGGGAAAGGCGTCTAACTGCTCGTTAAAAACCGCCAGAGGAGTTCCAAAAACTGTGCTATGTGGTTATACATACTCATTTATGCAGTGAAATCAAAGAATCAAGGAGCTTCTAAGTCATTGGATGATCATTTATGCATTAATTTGAGTGAGTAATATGAGTGAGTTAGCTAGCTACGTGTTCGTCTTTGCACATGTAGCTAATCTTGTGCAAGATTAGCCGTCTGCAGATCCTTTGAAAGTGTTCCCAACCAAATACTGAGTAGCTACATGGGTACTGCCTGTCCTTCCCGGCTAAGAACATTCTGCAGTGGGCACCCTTTAGCATCCTTTCTCTAAACTCTACGTTCTTTAATTCTCTTGATTATAACAGTCAGTCATTTTCCACCAAAAATTACATTTCAGACGCTGGTGTAGTTTCTTAGAGATTAAACCAGTTCCGTTCGTTTCTGTCCTAATGACCTTTACGCTTTGGTGGTATCCATGCAGGATGCGATGAAGGAAAAAATGCATTTTATTCATTGGTGCAAACATGCACCATTTACCTCTGGTCTTTTGGCAAGGAGTCATGAAGTGCTGTGTAACCAGCAAAGTCGTTTGATTATATTTTCAGCACCACTGAACTAGAGTGTTTGTCTTTTTTCTGTTTTTTTTGTACATCAAATATTTACATCTAATCGAATTTCAAATATGGCAATGAATTCTGGTGAACCTTGCAGCTACTCTGTGAAGCTCTGCCCTCTCTACGCTGTAATAATTATTTACCAGTTAATTGATTCCTTTCATTGTTCCTCCTGTACTTGCGTTCAAGAGTAGCCCCTTCAAGTGTCTTTTGCGCTGACTGCTGTGACCGCGATTGCAGGTGGACGACTACGCCAACAGCAGCGGTGGGCAGCAGATCGAGGTCCATGTAGACGTCCAGGAGGAGCTCGAGAGCGAGGTGCCGGCCGGCTCTCAGATTACGGAGGCCGAAGAGGTGGGCTACGCTCTTTTCCCTGGGGATTGGGCCCCGACCAGCGTTTATGTACCGCCAGTCACTCCAGTGTCTTAACTGGTGCCGATTACTGCCGATGGCATTGTCTACCATTTCCATTTAGGAGATTGTTACATTTAGCAGACTTACAGGGCCGTTTCAGCCACGCGTAGCCTTAAACGCGCCGTTTCTGTATCCTTCCTGTCCACATTAAGCACGATCGTGCTACTTGCAATTCTTGACAACATCACGGCCTGAAAGAGAGACATCTGCTGGGTAGCTTGATGCTACTGGACAACCTTGTCATGCTTGTCCTGTTGCATCTTTCATAAGGAGCGTCTTGACGGCTGTCACCCATGTTGAAATCTGTGTCAAAATTCTATACTTTCTATCTGGGAAATAAGTAATGCAAACAAGATAAGTAATGGTTGTGTTGTGTGTACCTGTAGCGGACATTGCAGCTTTCGTAAAGATAATGGCTTCCTTCCTCTGTCACCTTAAGCTGGAAAACGAACCTGAGCGGGAAGACGTGAAGGAAGAATCTGACGAAGAGGAGGAGGATGACGAAGAGTCGGGTCGCTTAAGATTCAAGACGGAGCGCAAAGACGCCACTGTGGTTCGCCTGTCTGACGCAACCAGTAAAAGAAGAAACATTCCTGAAACGTTAGGTGAGACCCAAAAGCCATAGCTCGTTGGAAGTTGGTGTAACATTGGGCCAATAACACTCGCTACATTTATCCTTGCAGAAAGAGTAAATATTATCGGGGGTTTAAGTAAATACCCTTTTTATTATTTTGCTTAGTGCGTCTCTTCAAATGCATATAAAGCCCATTTATTGGGGTGTGATCCTGTCGCAAGCACACTGAAATTATCCCATGGAAACGGCTCCTGACTGCCATAATTGACATTTTCCCTCCTCAGAGCTTTCGGAGGAGGCCAAAGCGGACCTGCTGGAGTTCGAAGAACGGGAGCGCCAGAGGAGGCAGGGGCGCTTCGGGGGACGGGCCCGTGGTCGGGGCAGAGGAGTGAGAGGAAGGGGGGGCTTCCCCGGCTACGGCACCACGGGAGACTTCCGGCTCGGCGGAGACGGCGGCTGTGGTCGCGGGAGGATGATGGACCAGAGGATGGCCCTCATTTCTATGCCCATGAGTGGGCAGGTAAGGAACAGAAGTGCGGGGGGGGGGGGCAACGTTCGAGCTGTGGTTTTAGGAACCATTTAAAAAATGTCTCTGTGGCCTGTGTCAAATTTGCTCAGACGCTCGCTTATTGTCACCGGGCTTGAGCAAATTTGACATTTTGACAATTAAGAACGAAGCCGCAAAGCCAGTCTTGGTGATATTTGCCTTTAATATTATCCGCTGTGTGACTGCAGAACGAGATTGCTAGCTATCCTTTGTAAATCCACTTGTGTTTATGTGTGGGCTTTTTAAATCCTTCTCTAGGCTTGACCTGTTGGAGAAGTGCTAGTTTGCTTTTTGAGAAAGTCAATTAACTATGGGCCGTCGTCCCCTTATCCTCTTATCCATATTGATACAGGGATTATATTAAATTACTTGGCACAGGTCCTTTCAGGAAGCATTACATGAAATTTAATTTGTACTTCGCCCAGGATTTCGTTTCTTGTGCCTTTTTTATTTAGTCTTTATTGAAGGGTGTAATCTGTTCGTTTTAAGATGTTCACGCACTCAAGCTGTGGCGTTGCGGGGGGAGGATTTCGCAAACTGACAGGAAAAGCCGTTTTTTGACAGTTTTCAATAGGAGTTATTGTTGTCCCTGGAGTGACATCGCAATTGCAGTGGCTGGCTTTTCCCCCGGAGCGTTTTAAAAGGAAAAGGCATTAATGCCTGACCACGCCGGACCGTAATTATTAATTTAATGGGTCGGAAGAGGATTTAGTGAACTTAATTACGGGTTAGTTCAACTTTCCGGTCAGATGGATGCCAGTGGCTTCCCAGGCCTAGCGTAGTGTGGGGCGGACATAAGTAGAGCTTTAGGGCTGTGGATCAATTAGCTGGATGTATAAATTATCCTCCCTCTGCTTTTTTAGCATTGCACAAACTACTTGAGATTTTTGCTTGATTGAAGACTACACAAGTGAATGTTATAAGCAGGTGTGTTGCACTGTGCGTCAACCGCACCGTGTTAAATCATACCTAAACTCACAGGTATGTTTCTGAGGGACGAGGAAAAGATCCCTCTTTTCAAACGACTTTATAAACCACGCTTTCGGTAAGGGCCCTTTCCGACTTGATTATCGGCAAACCAGAGGTCCACCTTCAGTGGATTATGGTCCGCTGTCTGGTGCAACAGGGTTGCTGCATGTGGCCCAGGGTAGATGGGTGTTGAGGCATTTTCTGCCACAGAGGTAAGGAGAACCAGAAGCGTGGCTAAATGCTGTCCTGCGTGGCCCCTACACGCGGGCCTCATTTGGAGCCCGATGTTAATGCACGCAGACAGCTGAGAAGAAAAGTGATTTACAGGTCAAGCTTTCGCTGCAACCTCTCAGATCCGGCGTGGTGTTTCTCCCCCTCCTCGTTTTCCTCGCCGTGGCAACGTGGTCCGTGACGTACTCGCCGGGGCTACGTTACCCCGGTAACGTCAATTCGATGCGAGCCGCTGGCTTTTTAAGCAGTGCTGCCTCAGAGTTGGGTGTACGGTAACCGGGGTTCGTCTTTCTCTGTCCCTCTTTGTCTCTCTGCAGCAACAGTCCAGAATGCTCCCTCACCATAACCAGCACCACCACCTTCACCCGCAGCAGCAGCAGCAGCAGCAGCAACAGCAGCAGCAGCAGCAGCAACACCCGCACCACCACCACCACCACCAGATGGTGCCGGCCCGCGGGCCCTTCCAGGACCACGGGCAGCCGCGGCAGCCGCCACAGCCCCTGCTCCCCCCGCACCTGTCGCACCGCTCCTCGCCCGCGCACGGGCCCCCCGCGGACGCTCCCCGCATGCTGAGCCCGCCGCCGCCACCGCACTCGCCCCAGCAGCCAAAAAACATCCACATAAACCCTCACTTCAGGGGGCCCGCCTCCTCACCCGTGCAAGGTAGCTCTTCACCCTCTGCGCCTTGCGTTTGCGTCTGTTTGATTGCTGTCGTTAAGCGCAGATGGATTTTTAGACTTGACTCAAAGCAAATTCTTATAGTGGAGGCGCTGTCGCCGGGGCCACGCCCGCTTCCGTCAGCACTAAGAGCGCGTCGTTTACCCTGGGCAGCGTTTGCTCACCGACTGTTTTGACGCCTTTTGAAAAGTCCCTCCATGCTCCAGTTTGGATATTTTCTCCTCCATTGGCTACTGTACGGATCTTGCCTTATCATTAGCCCTGTCCATTACACACACAGTGTGGAAGTGGCGTTGTTTTCCCTTCAATCACTGTTAATATACCGGTTACGCAGTAAACAGACATGACTTAATTTGCTGATGTACGACTAATGCACTAGTTGAAAGTCTTAATTTGTGTATGTCACAAATTTTTTTTCTCATATTAGACATAATAGATGGGGAGGCAATTTACCACTCCGTTCCAAATGTAAACATGTGCACATGCGGTGAGGGGAAATTTAAGATGCGTGCTTGCATGCCTAACAGCCTTGCCCCAGAGAGATATGTAACGGGCGCTCCGTCCTCTCGTTGCAGCGCCCCTGATACCTGCCCAATGCCAGCCCCGGCCTGCGGTGGTGCCCCAGAGATTCCCCGTAAGTAGCGCCCGCGTCGCCGACACGGGTTAGGGCAGTGAGACGCGTGTCCAGGGCTCAATCCAGCCCGCGAAGAAGCGTTAAGAGGCGTGAGGCGGAAGCCCGACTGGACGGGCCTGATAGGGGCTTTAGCTGGTGAGGGGTCAGAAGGGGTGGGGAGGGCCTGTGTCGAATATCTGTGCCATGCTGAACAAAGAGAGGTTACTTTTAAAAATATATATATATGTATATATATAAAAAAAGCTGCTGAAATTATGTGTAATTTAGTTTTATTCTCCTTCCCACGGTAGGAGACTTGGAATGGTCATGGGGGGATGGGGGGTAATGTGAATGGTTGACACGCTTACCTCCTACATAAGGGGAGAGCGCATCGGCCTCAAAGACTCTATTACCGCAGTGTAGACGGCTCACAAGTGGGGGATTACAGCATTGGAAATAGATTGCCCAAACACGCTCTGTCACCTCTACCGGCTAATGGATGCAAGCCGGTAACTGTCGACGATTGACACATCCCGGAAAGAGGTTTTTCACTGCAATTTATGGAAATTGGGTTTGTGTGTGGGGGGGGGGGGCAGTCACGTTTCTCCGTTAACGGACCTCGCTGAGTTGGGCCGCTGCCTTGCGCCGCGTGAAGTTGGGCCGCGTTGTGCTTTGTTCCCCCGCCCCACCGTTGTTTTGGTAACGGCGCTCAGAGAGCCCTGAATTGGCCACGCGTGGGGTTCTGACGGCAGCGGCCGTGATGGCCGTCTCCTCATTCTGTCTCTCTGCAGAGGAGACCAGCTGCGCGCCCCCACCCCCAGCTGTCAGGCACCGTCAGGCTGGTGGAGGGAGAATGCCATTTAAAATGCAGGTGACAAAATACCCAGCAACTTCCATTTGCCAGTGGGCATCTGATTAATCACGATTATCATACATTATCATACTCTCAAATTTAATCATATAAGGAGGATGCCATCTGCAGCACTGCTGTATTGAATATTTTCTGTGAGGATTGCTGTTTAAATATTAATCCCGCCTATCATTTAAAACTTAATTTGCTCAAATAAGCCACCGAAATTAAATGGAATATCTAGTTCTCCTTGCGTCCAGAACCATTAGCATATCTCAGAACGTTCGCGGCCCGCTGCATGTTGATAACGCACTCATGATTTAATCTGCAAGAAATTAGCAATAATTAGGACCAGGGTTTGGCCGTTTGAGTGTTTGCTAGCGAATGGGTGATGCTAGTTTTTTTTAAAATTATAAACAGTTCTTTTCTCGTTTCTTGTTTGGAAAGTGCTCACTAGGCTGTAGATGTCTCAGCCGCAATACGTTTTTATATCGCTAAAGGCAGTCCGGATAACTTTCTTCTGATATTTGTAGTATTAAACGCTTTTTCCACTGGCACATGTGACCCGACCCGAAACCAAGCCAGAACCGAGCCAAAGCGGCCTGGGGCGGCTGGGGTGTTTTTTAACAGCACTACACAAGCCAAGGTTACATGTCGGGCGGCAAGAGTCTCCAAGTGCTCCGCGGGTTTACCACATTTTTATAAATAAATAAAAACGAACAAAACATGTTTTGTGTTATATTGCGTTTAAGTAACGTTAAGTTTCTGATAGTAACTTACCTTCTGATCACCGGAAACGTGAAGCAGCAGCCATAATGACTTTCAGTTTAAGACACGATTTACCCGTCTTATATGAAAATTTGCCAGATTAAAATCCGAAGGCGTTGAAATTCAGTACGTAATGGGTCAGTGTACGTGAAGATCTAGGAACATTGTCTGCTTAGTAAACAAGGCTCCACATGAAATGACCAGCTGACCAGCACTGTGACATGTGACATGGGCATTCCACCAATGGCCTGACACTGTGTGACACAGCAGTTCAGTTAACTCCCTCCCTGGTTCAGGGTTGACTCAACGAACCAGCCCGGTTCCGTATCAGGTCAGATTTGCTGGTGGGAAAAGGGGCATTGTATCACTGCAGTCTGTCAGCAAAACGCTGCCATCCTCACCCCATTCCTGTTGAACTACTTCAAAAGCTTTCCGTCATTTATGTTTTAGCTACGACTGCTGAATATTGATTCGTCGTTAGATTTATCTATCGATTATTAGCGGGCAGGCGTCCAAGCCCCTCCGAATTTCCGGAGGCTTTTAGCAAAAAAGATCCAGACATTTAATTAAAGTCTATTGTTCTCTCTGTGCAGCTCTCTGAAGCCATAGAGACACTCCGGCGATTACCTTTCTGCCGAGCCACCTTCCCCACGAACCCCGCCGCTGCCGGCGAAAGTCGCCCCCCGTCCGATGCGCGCATTAGCGTCGATAGCATCAGGCTTTTTTACAATGCCACCCCTCCTCCCCAATTTGTGCCAAGTATCGGATGGCGGCGGAAGGTTAATTCCTCAACCGAGAGGGATGTTTAAATGGAATAAAGGGGGAATCAAAGGTGGTTTCTCATTCTTTGAAAGGATTAAGAGGGCGGTTCTCTTATTTTCTTTGGCGTTTGAGGGCTGTGTGTGATACCCATTATAAATCAAGTCAAGAATTTAAATTAAGGATTGGTCAGAAGGACTGACTAGCGTTCATTTGCTCAGGTGCGGTGGGCCTTTTGTTTGTTCGGTTTTTTTTCATGCTTGATCCAAACTGGTTTCTTAAAGTAAGTTGAATCTGTGTTTTGTAACGTTTGGTTAGATATGAGCCCTGGAGATATTTGCCTCCATTTCTGTGCTATTTGTGTGTCGAAGTACGATGGGCACTCTGTCCAACGCTGGATACACGTTCTGAGAAGGAACACAAGATTACTGCAGGGAAAAATAATGTAGCGTTTTAAAGTATGTAGTAATATAAGTGTGTGTGTGTGTTTCAGAACCTCTGTACGTTAATTGTAGTATCATAGGATCACAGGTTTAAAAACATAGAACGCATTTAAGATGATGTGACAATTACAAGCAGTTGTGACGCAAACTAGAGGTTTCTGATGCGAAAACAAGTGGAAAGCATAGTCGGTGTCGGACTGACCTGTCACGGCAGCAGAGATTAGCACCATAGATACGCCTTGCGCTGTTGGCCGTTCTTCTCATCACAAGGGTTTGCTCTAGGAATGTGTAGACCCCAGTCGAGTTTGGTCACAGTGGCTTGATTATGAGAGTGTCCGTGCGTATTGATACCGATTTGCTTTGAAGACCGGAATTACATTTTGGCAATGGGGCAGAATACGGCTTCCCGTTAAAGTCTCAAGCGACCTGAAATGACCCCTGTGATCCGCATTTTGGCTTCCGTGACAGTTCTGCGTCGCTTTTCCTCAGGGACCGGCGGACTTTCAACAGCATATGCCCCGAAACTTCGCCCCGCCCCAGAGGCCCCACCACCCGGAGCCCTGGAGAGGACCCCCGCCCCCCCAGGACAGAGAGCCTTTCTTCATTGGCGGTGAGTCTGGACTTCCGTTCGCCGTTTGTTTGTATTTGGTGAACCCGGGGTACCCCGTTAGCCAAAACGCCCTCTGTTAGCTGTGGGTCAAAGCTAGCCGCATCCCCACAGTGGACGGTACCGCGGTCATGGAGGATATAGTTCAGTCGGCCCTTACACGGCATGTTGTCGAAACCGCGGAGCGGGTCTTCTCTGTCTCACAAGACTGTGCCCAGTCTTTTAACCGTTTGTTCGAACGGTAGATGTTCTTATCTATGCTTGCATTGGTTAAAATTCTTAAAACCGTATAAATTTATGGGTCCAGATATTTAGGGTAAGTGTCTTTCACAAGAGGTTTCCCTCCTGGGATTGGAACTTGCAGCTTACTGATTGCAAAAGCATAATTGTAACCACTAAGCCACTTTAGGGTGCTAAATAAGTGAAAGAAAGGTGGTTTCTCTCACAGCACTCAGTACTGTATCTCGCGCTGTGTCCTCGAGCTCTCACAGGAGTGGTGCTTTTATTCTCGGTTGGCGTAAAGGTGCGGCTTGGTGGTTATTTTAAATGCCTTTCCCCTTGGCAGAGCCCAGGTTCCCGGGACAGCACATGTTTGACCAGCCGGGGCCCTCCCCGCTCATGAGTCACAACCACCCGCCACCTGGCCAGGGTCACCTGACCTTCAACCAACCGGCCCAGCAGCAGCAGCAGCAGCAGCAGCAGCAGCCCCCGCCGCCCATGTTTCAGCGGGACACCATACGCCTTGGCCTGCCCCCCCAGGGGCCCCTGGGGCAGCACGGCCCTCCCAGCCCCCGCTCCTTCCCTCCTCCGAGACAGCCCTTCCTGCAGCCGGGGCCGGCCTTCCCGCCCCAGCACCTGCAGTTCGGTATGCAGGTACGCCAGAGAGTAAGTGGAGCTCCAGCGCCGATGGCGAAATCACCGCAGAGGTCGTCCCGCGCGTCCCGCGGCAGTGAGGCTCGGGAGCCTTTCTGTCGGGGGGGGTGATACGAGTCCTGCTATCCCAAAAATGCGCTGGGGCGCGATTGATAAAAGCCATGGTGGGAGTTCAACACGTGCAGCTCCACCCTGCTACGCGCACGACACGCTCCACCCTGCTACACGCTACATGCACGACACGCTCCACCCTGCTACATGCACGACACGCTCCACCC
>JAOVYW010044113.1:14877-25962 GCA_025775045.1 Hiodon tergisus
TGTGTGTGTGTGTGTGTGTGTGCGCGCGTGCGTGCGTGCGTGTCCAAGTACGTGCATGTATGTGTGGTACAGTCAAGTTTGACAGGAGTGATGAGGTATTCATTGTGCATCAGTTTTTCCATCAATCAAATTGATGAATGAAAGTCTGTTATCCTTTGCTGGCCCTGCGCCTCGCCAGAAGTCTGGATGAAGTGAGCTGCAGCTAGGGGGAGCTGCTGGTGGAGGCCTCAGCAGAGCCGGGCCCTTTAGAGGATGAAGATAAGGGACTGGGAGCCGAGGAAAGGATCCCAAACCCTCCACTTGAGCCAGGAGGGGGCGCTGTTGCAGGCACTGCAGTTGTCTTTTGGGCAAACAACATTCCTAGAGGAACGAGGGGAATAAGGTCAGTACATACGACGTATATCTGAGAGAAATGGTGTGAGACAATGTAACAATGTAAATTTACATAAGAAAACCTAAGCTCGGGAATTTGCAGAGGATTTAACACAAAAACAATTCAACTCCCGTGCAAAAATCATCCTCGTTGAACAGGTAAAATATTTTCGCATTCCTAAAATAGAAAAGCAATAGTAAATCCGTAGTTGGCGTCGTCTAAACGCACCTGAGTAAACTGTGCCGTTAACCTCCACGGAGACACTGATACTGCCTAGCCCATTGGTGGAGATGCTCAGCGCCAGGTCCTGCTTGTCTTCTGATGTGGGACAAAGAGCATGTCAGTAGGGTCGCGCACGCAGACACACGCAGACTGCAGGTCTCAGTGTAGGACTGACCGCGGCTGCTGCTGTTGCTGTTGCTGTTGTGGAGGAGGGCGCTCATGGGACCATGGGACGCCATGGCCAGAAGGTTGTGTTGGAAGGCCTGCTGCATCAGGCGTTGCTGCTCCTCGGCCAGCCGCGCCATCTTCCTCTCGGGCCCGTCGCCCACGCCCGTCTCCAGCTTCTCCCGCAGCTGCTCCAGGGTGGCTGCCCGTGCCAGCCCGGCCACCGCCTGCTGGCCCAGGGCCATGCCCATGGGGAGCTTGCTGGACAATATGGAAGGGGAGCCCTCATCTAACAGGCGGGGTCAGAAAGAACGAGATGTCAAAAACCTAATTCCTCCTAAAGATCAGTTGTAGATCACCGTCCAGAAAAATGGCAAGTGCCTAGGTTAGCTAAAACACCAATAAAGACATTTACATGAATTTAGTACATCAAACAAATTGACATAAAAAGAAAAAATATATTTGAGTGCTGTTAGTTTAATGCAATAAAGTGTTGCACCAGGCAAGACAGCAAAATTCATAAATTTATTATAACAGATATCGTTTCACCCAATTCAAGTTTTTGCTGTAATACCACCTAATTCCACAGGAGGACGCTCCTGCATTAGTTAACTCCAACGACAGAAGAGTTTTATTCTTCAGGAACAAACAAACTGGAACCTGCCAACAGCTTCCATGGTGAATCATAAAACATAAACATTAACATTTTAGAAGCTCCAATTTTTACACACGAATCCATATAAAAAGGAACACAATCACAGTCCGACAGATGAACAGGTTAGTTCTTCCTCTTGCTTTAATCCCTGTTCTCACTAACATAATTCCCAATTTATCCCAATTTATCCGGCACCAACCTGAACCTTTCTTGAGTGATGGCCCAGGAGAAGCCTGCAGGCCGTTGTGTGCCCCGGAGCCCCCCAGCGAGGGAAGGTGCATCTTGGGGGGCGAGAGGATCCGCGGGGCGCCAGGGGAGGGCGAGAAGCTGTACAAACTGGCGCTGTATCCCGGACGGCGGCCCTCGCGGCGGTTGCTGTCAATGGCAGCTTGTAGCTCACCAGGAGAACTTAGGCGCTTCTTCTCGCACTCGTATGGGTACAGGTACTTCATGTACCTGTGAGAACAACGCGACATGGAGGGAAGACACTCAAGGTGGAAATCTGTGCTCCAGAACCTCCCATAAATGGTTCAATAAGGCTTAGGTTAGCTGATTGGGGTGGTTCATGAAACCACTGGTGTGTGCGAGGGCGTTTTCATTTTGTAAGATGAAAACATCTTGAGGAAGCACCATAGGGTGGAGAGGAATAATCTGACCTAATGACTCCTATGAGATGGACTCCGATATCATCACAGATTCATCACCATGAGTAAAAGACAACTCAGAAATTTTTACCATCATGCACTGCTCAGAGGTCCATATTTCTTGATCAATACACCAGGTTATGCATTGCTGCGTACTGGCCTTAGTTACAGGCAGTTTCTGAATGGCAGCCAGATCAAATTCTCAGCTCTGGTAAGCTCACAAAGCTCCCTTTCGTTGAGAATGGGTCTCGGAGGTCTAGATTCAGTTCTGTGGTCATTTCTGTGTCCGTTTTTTAAACTCCCCTGGTGAGCGTTGCTGTCAGCGAATGACCACGGTTCCTCTTTCCTAATGCAGTCCTCTCTAGTTTGGCATATGCCTTCAAGGTTTTCGATACCGTTCCCCTTCACACATCAAATCATTTTGCCATATCTGTGACTGACCCAGCAACTATCTAACTTCCTTCAAAATCTGTTATATCACCCATGTTGCGTTGGAATCAGACGTACAAGTTGAATGGGTCTTTTACTTTTACTCACGCATGATCATTAAGTTGATAATTAGTATTGGATTTAAATGTGAGCAACCAATAAAATAACAAAAGCATTGCAAATCCCCTGTTACCTGAGGGAAGAAGGAAGGACATTCAGACAAGCCACAAGGCCAGCAGAGTAAATGAGCTCAGCGCAGAACGCGCAAACACGTTCTTTACTCGGGCAGTGAACTATGACCCAAAACGAATCAATAAATCAACAAAATCCATCAGCTCCTCAGACCTGCGGTGGAGAAGCGGTGGGGGGGTTGGGAAAGGGTAAAACACAAAGAAGGTGGAGTGAAAAGGATGGAGCGTGCAGAAGCCCAGGGAGATGGGATTCTTACTGAGTACGGAGCGTAAAGGCAGCGCTGGTGATGGACGTGGGGAGGTTTAGGCCCTTGGTGATCTCCCTCCAGATCTTCTTGTTGATGACCTCCACCAGCCCGCCCTTCTCGGTCACCAGCTTGTACAGCATATAGAGGTCCAGCACCTGCTTGGCCATGATGGGGATACGATTCACTGGGGTTCCTGGAGGAAGACGCAGAGAAACCACAAAGCTACTAAAAAAAACGTGTTTTCCAGCTCGATGTTCCGAGTAGCAGGAGGAGGAACGCAGCAGTTGTTCACTCCAGAAAACTAAGAGCCAAATTAATTCATGGGGGAGTAAACGGCATTAGCGTAGGTTTGAGTTGAACCGTTGGCTTTGGCCAATCAGACACAATATTCGCAAATGCAGAAAAGGTTGACCTGGTATAAGCGGCTACTGTCAACAAACCCAAACCGCTCCAGATCTTTAATACAGATGCGTTAATCCCATTAACAGCTTTCCTGACGTAAAGCGGGCATTTGGCGGCAGGGGGGCAGAGTTAGGAGTGCTTTGTGCCGGGGACCCTAATCCATGGGGTAGGGTCGGGCTTGCAGATAGGCCTGTATAATGAAGCTCATTTATGGGATTGACTGCAAGTAATTCCATACCACTCAATTTGTTGAAGGGAATAACCAAATGGGGGCGTGCTTTTATGCAAAGCCAATCCTTCAGCCACTCTGGTCTGGAATATAAATAATAAACGCTTTTCAAATAGCTCTGCGCTGAGGATGGGATTAGCCATGATTTCATGTCTTAATTTAGCAAGGCCCCAATTCCAGCTCTTTAATTAGGCCATGAGTCTTGGGTCTCATTATACGCCGTATCAGGCTAGGTACGGCTACTCAGAATGCGGAAGAGGAGATGTTTCACAGCTGTGGACTGCCTCCCGTTGGTCACGCAGTAAGAAACCTGAAATATCAAGGGAAATATTCAAGCGACTGTTCACGAGGAGGGATGGGGGGCCCAAACACAACGGCCCAACCTCATAATAAACCAGGCTTTGCCATTTAACTTCACAATATCCACAAATCTCAACTGTTGTTGCTCAAGAGGTCATCATTCCAGAAGCTGGTTTCTTCAGTCGTTCCACCACTTTATTATTATTATTATTTATTTTTTTTACAGGTACAGTGGCCTACCAAAGCCAATATAAATTACCACAAGTCCTATATACTGTAGAAAAATTAAGGAACACATTATAGAATACATGTACCCCCCCCCCCATCCAGTCCCCAAAAATCAAACAAACAAACAGATCAGTCACGCAGAACTGTTTCTGCGAATGCTTTCACTTCCTCTGCAAGGAGGTTGCTGGTATGGACTGAGACAATCATTATCCTCATGGGAAAACCTGCAGGATGAATGGTCAATCACCAGGAACTTTCATTTAATCTGGGACACCCCAGCGTGGTTCATCATTAGGCCACTATTGCGAATCATTGACTATAGCCCGGCTGATGCAGTTGTGAGCACTGGAAAGCACGGTGATCGTCAGCGTTCTACCCCTTCTGGCCCTCAAACACGTCCCAAGAACAGCATTGCTCTTCCTTTGACGAAAGTCAGCGCCAGCAGAGCACTTGCTGTTAACAGACGGTAAACCTGAAAAATTGACGAAATCGGGAGGCCTGGTAGGAAAGGAATCCAAACCCAAGACTTTCTACTGCAGCGCACGCTCAACAAAGAGCAGTTATTTAATGTAGGACTATACATTAATCCTACTACAAAACAATTAGTGCAACTCCAGAGTTCAGAGGTCAGCCTGAGGGTATTGATGTATGAATTAAAGTGCAGGTCAGCAGGAAGCAATGCACGGTAATGTTCTCATAAAGAACCTCTCGTCTCTCTGGACAATGGGGCAAAAATAGATGTACAAAGGAAGCGGCAACTGGCATCCTGTACCCTGGTTTTTATTCAGAATCCCACTGGAGGGTTAATGCCTGTCCAAACACAGGCTGACAATGAATGACATGCCCAGCTGATGTGAAGGGTCATTCAATTACAATTTGACTAAAACTAAACCGGGGCCAAACCTTAAACTAAAACTGCCACAACGATCTCTGAATAATTTCCGAATTGGTCATTGGCATGATCGCCATTGTCCGTTTCAGTGCAGTTAGAAAGGCAAAAATTACAACAACAAAAAAAGAAACCCATCATATTAAGTAAAGCCCATCATATTTACTCACTCATTCAACCACATAGGAGAAAAACCCACGGGACATAAGTAGAAACTTTTGTGGAGTCATTTCTACATCGTCACCTGACTGATATTGTACCTGTCACGATGCTGTTATCTTTATTTCACACCACTGGCACCATGTGCAATGGAAACAGCAATGGCATTGTGTGGCACGGACACTGATCCTCAGCTGTTCGACAAAAGCGCAGCGATTTGTTCCAGTGTAGCGAGCCTGCAAGTGTTTGGTTCACACAAAGTTTACACCGGCAGTGGTGACACTCATAAGCGATCGGCAGGGGTGTGACGCGTGCGCTACTGTATTAAGTTTCTAATTGGCTGCAAGCTTCCTATCCCACAATCCCTTGCCCCTTTGGGACGAGGCCATCAGGAGCAGAGTGATTAATGGCCCACTGGGTCAAAGGTCACAGTTCGTGTTGAGAGGCCCCTGAGCCAGCCCCCCTAGTCATGTCTATGGTTCTCGCATGCTGCGCTCATCTGCCCCACGTCTTATAATTACTCGGTTGGGTTACAATCAGGGGAACAACAGGACCATACAGGAGAGCAGCAATCATCTTTAAAATCATTTATATTAACCCTTATTACAGCAGTGGTTTGACATTCCCTTGTTCTTCCGCTCGACATTCTGAATCTTATGGAAAAATAAATAAAAAAGGTCACTACCTCTGACCCCTCTTCTATTTTTAGAGTGAAACAGTTGCCTGCATTAATACGGTTCTGTAATCAATCAATGGGCTGGACACCACAGAGGTTAATTAAATATCGCCGATTTTACATTACCAATATTCTTTAAACAATTAACGGACAGTGCGAGACAACCCTTCTGCAGATAGACTGACACGGGGACAGACCTATCCATTTAGCAGGCATGTTTGTCTGCACCACATGTTGTCTGCACAAACGGGTGGTTTCTTAACACTTTACCATTACCACTCATTACTTCTCCTCGTGGATCACAAAAGGACCCCTACTTTCCAGGCGGACCGTGGTTCAGAGAAAACCTCCGCATGTTTATGTCACGAGGACCACTGTCGTTTGGTTTACAGGTCCGCATCGTGAAGAGCGAGACACTGAAGCAAGCTTTGTTTCATTTTCAATGCAGGGGCAAGGACATAAAAGGCAAAAGCCAGAAGAAGCTATGGAATTTTCTATCTTTAGTCTGGCAGCGAGAGTCACAAGGCCGACTTTCATATCAAGTGGTAGAGAATATAGATATATGCTCAATTTAGCCTGGACTATACAGTCTGGAACTCCCATAGGCTCAGAATTAGACGGCACAGTTGTTGGTGATCCAAGAACATTTTAATTTCTCAGAACATGGAGCCCGGTGCATTCTAAACAAAAGCTCACAGTGACAGATAAAAAGACATCTCATCCACTGTGCGCAATGGGATTTTTCCAGGTTGTCTGGTTGAATTTATCTGCAGTGAACAGGATGATTAGAATATAGCGATTCTGCAGGGGTACCGTCAGTATCTTATTGATCACAGACCCCACTGCTCCACTAATGATGCCTCATGCATCAATGATACTTGTTCAGTAATGATTGCTCAAACCAATATTACCTTTACACAACATAACATATTCAAGTCCTGCCTGTATCAAAACCGACCCTGATCCATTCATCTGGATCGGTGTAGGGCAGTAACGGAGCAACAGACCATAAATTCGAGTCACCTGTATAGATGAGAGAGGGGTTCCAAAAGTGTCGAGGTTTTAATTTGACTTTAATTAGAAGCCTTGAGGCTAAACGGGGCTTAAATAATCCCCCCCTAATCATCACGCCATCAGACTGAGGATGTCCGGACTGGGAGAACCACAGCCAGAATCAGCAGCGAGGAAGGGGGTTCCCTCTGTTGGCTCGCAAAGTCTCAACGCGGCTTTCTGAAAACGTTCTCATCACAAGAATTCAAAAACGACGGATAACCCAAAATATCAAACAATAGGCCTACTGCTCACAACACCACCACCAATTTCACTTCTCACTGAAGATAAAGGGATTTTAATTCACTCTGTGCCATTGCAGAACTTTTCCTCATTCCCTAAACAAACGAGACTTTCAAGGTGGGCCTTCAAATGACAGCCACTTGAAAAGAACAAACATCAGTTTCATATCAGGCATTCAGTTCACACACAGAAAGCCACTAAAATATAATTCGCAGTTTTCGCACAGGCCCATACCCAGAGAAGAAACGAAAACACCCAAATGGTCATTCACCCTTTCTAAAGAAGGCTAAGACAATTAGAAATTGTGGTGTATGGACATTGCAGAGAGTCCCGCAGTTTCAGACAGCACCGGGTTCTCAGAGGACTAACAGAGAGCCTGGGGCTTTTAGTGCAGACCAAGACAGGCCAGTTACTGACAAGGTCCTCCCCCATTTGAAAACATTGCTAGATGTTGAAATCCAATACCGAGCCATAAGCTTGTGTGGACGATTTTTATCTTCACAAAACGTAATCAATACATCAATGTCGGAAGCTGTGATCCCAAAAACGTAGCCAACTCCAGTCAGTAAGGACCTTCCATCTTAACCACAGCCAGCGTGTGGAAGACTCATTTAGTCCAGTGACGCCAATCTAACAATAAGCAGCTTGCGTTTTGAAAGACGCGCTCAACAGTTCAATAAGACTGTAGCTTTACACAGAGCTCTGCCCTTCCACAGCAGCTATCAGTGTCATCACACTACAGCTGTGCAGAACTCGGAGAATTCAGAAGGAGAAAAAGAAAAAAAAGAACAAAAAAGAGTCAGTCAAAGATAATGTCATTTATTCTCCCCAGAGTCTGCTTTGCTTGGGGTAGCACGCCCTAAACTCAACCGGAGAGAAGCAGATGGGAGACAAACACGGGACGCTTTACCAGACCTCATAATCAAACTCATCTCGGTCCACTTAGGCTCCGCGATTAAGTTCCTCCCATCTCTGCAGCTTAGGAAAAACAAATCCCAATACAGTATGTCTATAATTAAAGAGGAACTCAAAACCTGATGATCACGCGACGACATCCAGCAGACTATATCAGGAAATAAAGATGATACGAGGGAGAGATCCCACAAATCCCACCCCAAAGAAACAAATAAAAGGAAGATGGAGACCCTAGTGCATGCAGGTTTGTAATTTGCGAGTGGGGTTTAAGTTTTTGGTTTTAGTCCAAGGCCACGACTAAACCATATCAAAACCATGGCCCCACCCGTTAATCAAAACACAAGGAATGTCCACACCAAATGGAAGCTTCTTTTTTTTTTTGGTGGCTGGAACAGTTGTACATGCATTTAAAAGTGATGAAATCTCAGTTGAATTTAGACTATGCTAGCGTGGGAGCCGTGTCCTGGGTAGGTCTGGAACCTCCATCAGAATAACACATTTCTAATGCATAGTCATACACAAACCAGATCATCAAACCCTATAAAGCGCTTGCTTGACTCCACTTCCTCCAGGCCGTCCCAGCACTGGGACCAGAACAGTGCAGCTTCAGCACTCAGGACCCCCCTGTCATTAGTTGGGTTACAGATCACTAATGCAGCTAAAAATCAGGAAACGGAATTCCCTTACTCACAATGCAACTTTTTAAAATTCTAATTTAAAGTTTATTAGCGTGACAGAAGCTACCCAGTAACATTACACCATGCAAGGGCTTCGGTGTTGGTGTACACAACAAAACCGCCCCTCCTAACCTCCATTTCCAATTTAAACAGACACGTTTCTTTGGTAGTGAAAGGAGCAGCTTGGCCCTTCGGTAAAAACACATTCACACGGCCATGCAGATTTACATTCAATTTATTTAGCAGTATTACAACAGTCACAGGATCCTGATGAGAAATAAGCATCTTTGGGATACCACAGCCTTCCAACAGGCCAGTACATTTACAATATCTGATATTTATTATTGCGCTGAGCTGACCGGCTTATTTTAATAGCTACAAAACTGCCGTTGCCTTTTCTCTTTATCCCAGGGGTGCTTTTAGGGCAGTGCTAGTTGCTCTGGAATGCTTTGTGCGAATAACAGGCAGGGTCAGAATTTAGAGGCTCCTTGAAAAAAAACTGTTTCAAACACATTGTAAACTCCCAGAACAAGCTCGCATCCCTCCACTGCTGTTCAGAAAACGAAAGTGGCGAAGGGAGTCAAACCTGTTCCGGGACTTTTCAATGCCTTTTGGAAAATTTTATTTTTATTTTTTACAGAAAATGCTAAACGTTGCAGACTTATTCAGCAATGCGCCAACAGCCACACTGAAGCCTCCTGACACTGCAGATGCTAGTCTTTGTGTCACCTCTGCCTCCAGGCCTCCGCTCGTTCCCAGACACGAACGGTTTCTCTCCACGTCCACTGCCCGTCACTTTTCCCATATAAAAATCTGGGCCCACGGTTTTAGGGTCTCATTAATCATCCTCAGTAAGACAGGAGGCCCCTTAATCCAAACCCACCCCCACAGCCACCCTCCCGTAACAGTTAATGGGGCGGCCCCTCCCTGCCTTGGCCCCCCATCCCCTGCCGTGTTATCAAGTTTCAGAGACGGAGAGAGGGCGGGGTGTAGGACAGAGTGACAGAGGGAATATCCCCTGTACATTCATGCAACGCGAGCCCAGCCTGGGCCTAGTTTGTGAACTTCTGTTGCAGCGTACGCACGAAGAAAAGAGGATATGACCTCATGATTTAAAGAGCACTTTGGGCAGTGCAGGGTGGCCCGAAGGAAGTGACAATTCGGTTTAGCAAATAACAGCACAGTAATAGAGAAGTTCTAATTGGCTACACGTGAGGACTAGAAACGGCATTCCAGAAGTGGGAGGGACAGGGCCATTGGACCCGAGGTGCAAGAACTGACCTGGCTGTCACAGAACTGGTTAAGAATATAAATTCAGCTTAGCGTCTCGCTACATGTCAACCCCTGATAAACCCCCGATTCCAAACAGTATGTGTAAAAAAATAAAAAATAAAAAATAAATTTCAAAAAAGGTAAAATCGGAATAACTTTCAATGTTTAGGTGTAGAAAAACTTGTCGACTATGAAAGAAAAATATATACATCTATAGTGATATTGTGCCAAACAGCTGGTAGTGCCACCATTTATTGAAAGTCTCACTGAATAACTGCTATGCAAATAGAGAAATTTGCAGAAACGTATTCGAGTTCATGCATTCAAATGCATGCCAAGGGGTGTGAACAGGGCTGTTGTTTCTGCAGCGGCTGAAATGGACATCCTGAAAATCCCTGCTGGGCTGCCGTGTGCCTAACGTCCCAAACGGTTCCCACGACCGGCCAACGTGCCCATTTCCCCTCCAGCTTTTCCCCCCAGCCAACAACCCAGGGACCCTGAATGATCAACTAGGTAGGAATTGCACAAAGCATACAAAACGCACCAAGAGGTAAAAACAGGGCAGGCATACATGTTAAGTTACGGCTGATCTATTCCACAGAATAATGCATACAAAAGCAATAAACCCAGCCAGACTGCATTGGACAGATACAAGTGTTGTACAGTGTGAACACAGAAATTCCTCTTTTCAAAACATGCATCTATTGTAACATCCATTTCATATTACATACTCTTTTCAATACCAACAAGCTTCTTCGATACCACGAGACCTGGCAATGTTTTATGTAATTCATTCCACCTATACCCACAGTCTGTAATATCCATTATTAAAAAAAGAAAACTATCACAAAAAAAACCCTAAAGTAAGTGCGTAGGAACTTGCTTCGATGCACATGTCTTGAACCATTACCGAAACTTGTCTAGTTTCAGACCCCAGTGTTCTTTTTGCTGGACGTGGTTTAGAGACACAGATCACTGAAACGGTATGGTATAGCTGAGAGTAATTATAACTGAACGTGGAATTTGCAGCACTCCAAGGCGTTATCTTAATACAGCTTAGCTGATAGCCTTAGTTTCTCTTCCTAGGCCCTCTCCCTGCTGAAAGTAGTCTCTTATGA